>PVIA01012854.1:0-35411 GCA_004024845.1 Tonatia bakeri
GCCCTGCTACCTTCACTGCCCCTGTCTCTGCCACCCGCTGCATTCCAGCCTATGTAAAGGGGAGACTAGGAATAGAGAAAAATTGCCATGTAGTGGGTCATTATCTTAGGGGAAAGGTGTGTGGCATTTTTCTTCTCCCCACAGAGAAAGGGAGCAGTGTCTTTCCTCCATACAGCCAAGTGAAGAGGTTCTAAGAGGACCACTCATCAAGGTTAGAGGAGGCTAAGAGGACCACTCATTGAGGTTAGAGGAAGCCAGGGAACGCAGCCAGGCTTGAGCTGTGTGCCAGTGTTCTGCTCAGGGTGCTGTCTAAGGGCAAAGGGATTCCTACAACAGTGACTGATACTGACCAAGTCACAACAGAATCTATGCCACTATGCTGTTGAAAGATCCCTGCATGCTACATACCTCCTACGAAAGTCATCAATAGCAAGTACAACAGCAAGCTCAATTAACAAGTGATGTTTCACTCTCTCTCTCACCCCTAATCCTTTGTCTGCTCTTAAACTCACATGGGAAGAGAAAAGCCTATCCACATATTGTGCAAATGGGTTGAGGGGAGGAGAGGAAGTCCCACCAGCAAGGCCTCACCAACCCTGCGGGAGGGAAGGATTTGAGATCAAAGTTTACACTGAATTAAGTTTGACTGAGCTGGGCTCTTCTTCCTTTTTTTGTTTTAAGCATATACTACAAGTGAATGGAAAGGCATGGCATGCCCCTGAGCTATCTTCCAGTCATTACAAAGGGTGATTCATCTTCGCACAGGAGAGGACAACATTTGGGAAGAAGTGAAAATGGTTTATACTAATGCAGCACTGAGCTCAGACTGTTTGTCTTTGCACCGAATGCATTTCTTGGGCTCTCCTCACATCCACATCAAAAGATGAATTGCTTACTTAGAGCTATGTCTTCCAAACAATTATTACTGGAATCAGTGCTGTAAAATCAATGTGTGTGTGTGTTTATTATAATGGTTGGGAAATGCTTCATCTATATCTACCCACGAAATTTTAGTGTTGCAAAATATATGCCTTCTCCTTACACTCCCAGTCCCTGTAGGCTACCAATGAATGAAGGAGAGTCAGATTTTCAAGTTTTTCTGGTCTTGACCCAAGCTTCCATACTTAATGCATGGCAGTGCTGTGTTTGGAAGAGTGCAAATTTTGAAAACACCCCCAAATCTGATGGGTAGGGGGATGTAAAGAGTATGTAAGGGGCAAGTGAAACTCAGAAAAAGAAACCTTATATTTGTACATATTCAGATACAGGCTCTGAACTGGGTTCAGGAAGTAGGAATTGAATAGTCAGAAGGAATAAAGAAAAGGATACATTTTGGAAGATCATAGCAGATGAGCTTTGTGGGGAGAACAAGTTACATTCTCAATATACAGTAGTCTCCCTTCATCTTTGGGGAATATTTTCAAGACCCCCAGTTGATACCTAAAACTAGACAGTACTGAACCCTATATATACTATGATTTTTTCCTAACCATACATACCTATGATAAATTTTAATTTATAAATTAGCACAGTAAGAGATTCACAAAAACTAATAATAAAATAGAACAATTATAACACTATCAGTAACAACAGTTATATGAATGTGATCTTTCTCAAAATATCTTATCGTGCTGTATTCACCCTTCTTGCGGTGATGTGAGATGATACAATGCCTGCATGATGAAACAAAATGCGGTGGAATTTTTCACTAACATTGTCAGACCATGGTTAATTGCAGGTAACTGAAACTGTGAAAAGCGAAACCATGGATAAGATGGAACTACTGACATCACACAGCTTCTAAAGGCAGCAGAGAACTGGTGGAGGAGGAGCGTCAGGCCAGGAAAGGTACTCGTATCTTGGACCTTTGGTTCATCTAATGCTATTCCTCTGAGTCCTTGGGCCCCAGATCAACAGTACCTTTGGTAGCAGCCAGAGTCTCCAGACACTGATCACTGCACTGCCATGGAAGAGGGAGCTCTGGCAACAATGGTAGGCTTGTTGGACCCATGTCCACTCAGGCAGCAGCTTCCCCCAGAGCTGGAGCAATGACAGGAAGAGACTGGGCACAGAGATGAACATAAGAATGGGTGCTTGGAAGGGCACTTGAGGAGCTGCTTATGTGTGGGGCACTTGAGAGGTGTCTGGTACAGCTGATGGTTTCATTGGCATCGTGTCTCAGGAGGGCCTACTCAACACTTACTCAGATGCATCAAATAGTAATCAAATTTTTATAAAATTACATTATGTGAATAACATATGGGTAAAACATATAAGTATCAGAAAGAAAAGGTTAAGTTCTTTAAGAAGATCCCTTCTCTCTAAATAAATATAGATAGGAATATATACATATATATGAGGTCCCTCAAGAAGGTATCCAGCCATGTAATATGAAAAATAGAGACATTTACTGAAGAATATACAAGAAATATTGTACATAGGACAATGACGCCTTAGTCACCTTCTGATGCGGACTCCAGCCTGTGGGGTCCATGTGTTGTGGCTGCAATGAACAAATTCACATGAACTACAGAAGTCCTGTGGAGAAAAAGGGATGGCATGGCCGCTCTCTCAGTGAGAGAGAGGGCCCCAACCCCTGCCTGAACAGGCTTTTATTGCTTTTCTGGGCATATTACATTGAGGATGTCCTCATTTACTATGCACAGGTCCACTTTAGGTGGTTATCTTTTACAGATAAAAAAGGAGAGGAAGTTGCTAATTACTACAAAGAAAAAGGATATTTGCAAATGCAAAGGAAAAAGTGGTTGAACTGGTTATACTCCATCCTTGGGAAGTTTAATAGTAAGTTTAGCAGTAAGTATAGATTTTAGGAAGTTACTTTAAAGATGTGCAGTAAACATGTGCTGCCTCAATTCAGGGTGAGGGAGTTTTAGCAAAAAGCAAGTCTCAAAGCAGCCTAGGTACAATGCAGGCCTGATTCCCCACGGGAGAACCTATCTGTGAGCTTGGGTCCTGTGTGCCTACCTTCTCCCCATTGGTTTTCCGAGTCAGGGGCTGGGCTACATTTGCCATGCCAAGCAGAATGGTTCCCTATACCCTTCTAAGTAGGCACCTTGGGACCTCACATAATTCTGTCAATTGCCATCAGCTGTCCCATCATATTTTCCTGAGTCTCATCAACAACCTGAAATCTCTTCCCTTTCGAAGATGATTTTATGTTTGGGAAAAGCCAGAAGTGACAGGGCACCAAATCTGGGTGGTAGCACAGCTGAATCACCTGTGTGATTTGATGTTTTGCCAAAAAACTCTGCCCGAGATGTGATGCAGATGCATGAGAAGGCATGTTGTCATGATGAAGCTGCCAATCACCAGTTGCCCATAACCGTGGCCTTCTGGAACATCTGAATAGTTTCCATGGAGGAATGTTCTAGCTGAATGCAAAATTTGATGCAGATTCGTTACTCTACTTGCTCATTCATTTAGAATGTGACAGCCACATAGTACACATGCTCACTCAAGGGCATCTACTGCGCTCACTGACTAGTACAGTGAAGTTGCCATTGTTCACATATGTGCATTACATTCCACTCTCCTTGGCTGCCAGGTTTTCTCAATGTCACACAAACCATTCTTGTTATGTTAACAATGGCTAGACTTTTTCCAGACAGACCTCATGTATATGTATATGTATATGTAAATTATATATGTATAATCTTTCTGCATCTCTATGGCCTTGGCCAGATTTGCTAGCTACTTGTGGAAACTCAGCCATTGGAGGTTAAAGAATGACGGGGCTGAGAGTCACTTTGTGTTGGCCTTCAAGGCTATAATTCCAAGTCTGGTTCCTTCTCTGCCTGGACTTCTCTATGCTCTATCCTCTTACCTTTATCTGTTCCTTCATTTGTACCTCTTCTAAATCTTTTGAGTCCTGCCATAGAGAAGCCTCCCTGGTTTCAGATAAGACCCCCTTCCCACGGAGTCAGACTGGAGGAAGAGCTTGTGACAAGGACACCTTCCCTAGGGATCCTAGGGCTGAGCTCTCAGGTGCGGTGTAACCCTTGAAAGAGCAGGGCAGACTCTTACAGGAGCAGGATGGGTGAAGGCCATCCCTGGAATTCTGCTCCCTCCTCACCCATTTCTTCCAGGGTGGCCACATCCTTTCCTCAGGCTGGATCCTCAATGAAGCCTGGGGATTCCCAAGGAACCAATCACTGGGCTAGAAATTTGGGGCTCCAGGTATCAGTGTGTCTGTCCTTCCTTGGGAAACATCTGCTTACACCCTCACCTTTGAACCATTTGAAAGAGAGCAGGAGGAAAGAAGATCAGTTGATAGCAGTGGGACTAAGAGAACAGCATGGATGAAGAGAGAAATCTCCAGACGCAGATGACCTCTTAGGTGAGTTTTATCACACATTTAAGGAAGAACTATCACTTTTACACATGCTTGTCTGAATGGGAGACTTTCAATATACTCTATTAAGCTGGCATAATTATGATACTAAAATCTGGCAAGAACATCAAGGAAAGGAAAATTTCAAGCCAATGTTTTCATAAATATAATACAAAAATATTAAAAATCCTAAAAATATTATAAAAATCCTAAATAACTAAATTAGTTTTATTTTTGGAACAAAGAGTTGATTTAAATTTGAAAATCAAGCAATGTAATTTGCTGCATTTACAAAATAAAGAAAAACCATACAATCATGTTAATAGATGCAGAAAAATAGATTCGTAATATTTAATATTATAAAAAGAACTTTACTAATTAAAAATAGAAATAAAATCTCTTAATTTAATAATGGGTATCAATAAATGTGGAGTTTTTCTTCTGAAACCAGGAACTTATTGTTGGCATTGCATTAGAGATTATAGCTGTAAGCCAGTGAAACAAGACAAAATATTAATAACAAGTATTATACATACTGTCATTATTGTCAAGGAAAGATTGTACTGGAAAGTTGGACAGGTGGGGAAGATTTTATTCAAGACTAAATAGGGGAGTGAATTTGAACTCAATTCTACCAAAACAAGAGACAGAGGATTTTTAAGCACTGGGGTGAGTTAGTGGAAAAGCACTAGGGGACTCTAGCAGGGAGGATGGTCAAGGTGATTAGGACATCAGTGTTGGCCAACTGGTGCTTTTTGAAAGTAAGCTCTGACTCTCTAATAGAGACTAGCAGACAAGGATTCTAACAAAATTTTTTAAAATTTATATAAGTATAGTTGGTATACAATGTTATATTAGTTTCAGGTGTACAATATAGTGATTCAACATTTAAGTACCTTATGATGTGATCTCTATACTAAGTCTAGTAACCATCTGCCTCAGTGCAAAGTTATCACAATATTGGCTATATTCCTTTTGATGATTACATTTCAAAGGGATGGCTCTCAGGTCCTTGAGAAAGATAGTATTGGGTTATAAAACTGGCAAGAGGCTAGGGGAAGATTTACATCTCAAAGGGGTGGAGAAGTAATTTACAATGGCAAGTTTTATAAAGAAAATACTCTAAGATAAGGGAGACCAGGGGCCTACAGTCCAAAAGGAACTTCCAAAGTTTCATCAAGCTAAGGGGAACTTGAAGGCTGCCTCGGTCATTATTCACAGACAACATGTTAGTGTACACAGAAAATAGTAAATAATCCACACATTCATATTAAAATGTGCATTTACTTAAATTATTTTAAAGATTTTATTTATTTATATTTTAGAGAGAGGGAGAAGGAAGGAAAAACAGAGGGAGAGAAACATCCATGTGGGGGAGAATCAGTTGCCTCTGCCACACCCACAGCTGGGGACCTGGCCTGCAACCCAGGCATGTGCCTGACCAGAATTGTACCAGTGACCTTTCAGTTTGTGGGACAATGCCCAACCCACTGAGCCACACCAGTAAGGCAAAATGTTCATTCAGCAAGGTTTCTGATACAGGATTCAGTCCTGTGAGGGTTGGTGCATTTCCGGTTTACCCTCACTTCCTCTATTAGTCCATTGCAGCTGGTGCTTCCCAGTCAGTGCCCCTTTCTTCCTTCTTGGAAAGCAGGAAAGCTCTGCATTCCTGCAGGTGGTGTCAGCCTCTCAGCTTCTTATCTACCACTTTCACTTTCAGAATCCACAAATGCTTGGAAGAGAAATACGTGGCCTGCCCTGTCTGACATCTCTCCATTCCCAGACTGTGGCACTGCCCATTCTCACTGCCTTGGCTTGCCAGATAAAATGCAGCGGGCCTTCTTGAGTTTAAATTTCATATAAACAGTCGGAAGTGCCTTCCCCACGGATGGTTGTTTGTCAATAGTTGACTGGTGTGGGACTATATTCCTGCAGTTGAGACAAAATCTGAGACTAAACCCACAGCTGAGGCTGCAGCTACCCTCCAAGGGACTTTGCTTGGGATTGCTCCTTGTGTGGCTCATTCCCCCTCCCCATCTCACTTTCTCCACTCTTACCAGTCTCTTCTGGAAGTCCTACCTGAAACTATAACTTGCACAGAAATCCTTGTCTTGGGTCTGCTCTGGGGAATCTTAACCAATACTTTGATCTATTGGCAAAATCTATTATGTAACAAAACAAATGAAGCTTAAACTACTGCTAATTGAAACTGGAAATTTGTTGAAAACAAAATATGTTTCATGTTTTTTTTAGATGCATTAAATCTTTATCCATATATATATTTTCTGCAAGCAAAATTGTCCTTGTGCCTTAAGACACATGAATTCTATTAGCGTGGTGCCATGTGTTTTTGTGGGTTCTATCATGTTAAACAGCTTCAGAATTACTCTGATAAGTCTGGGATAACAATGGAGAGAAAGGTGATAAAGGCCATTCAAAGTCCAGGGAAACTAGAAACATGTGCTAGGAGGCAGCTGAACACCAGATGCTTTCTGGGACCAATGAATAGGGATGTCAACAGTACTAATACCTGGGTCATGGCACATGTAGGGATAATTAACCTATTTTCTGTTTTTCCATAATTTACAGCTATTTTATTTTGGTCAGAAATTATTTTTACAAATTTAAAACTAGATTGGTAAAGAAACCTAAATGATTACTCATACAGCATGGAGGGTTTATTTGTTGGGTTAAGCCCACAAGCAGGGGCCCCCCAACCAGTTGTTCTATTTTAGGAAATAAACAAGAACTGTGGCTGGTAGCATTAGGGATGGAGAGAAAGAGACTAGTGCATCATAGGCACAGCCACTCTGTCATCAGAATCTCTGCCCATTTGAGTCTAGAATTTGCCCCTCAGAGATTCTTCTCTGGCTGACACTGAGAATTGCCTGTCTTCCTTTTGGTACCTGAGCCTGCTTTCTCCACATTCTTGAGTCATGAGCTCTATGGTGCCTGAAGGACTGGGGAAGGAAATGAATGAAAGAAGAAACTCTGTTTGGATCATGGGGCTTTCAGGTATTCTAACAATCCTTGCTTCTCATCTGTTCTTGGTCCCAGCAAGCAGGGAATACAAGGGCAGTGACTATTAGCTACATCCCCCTATAGGAGGCCTGTTTGCTGAGTGGGTCCAAATGGAAGCAGACCATTGATCCAGTCTCCTGGTCTAGTCCCTTTGGAAACACAAACACACTTTTAACAAAAGAGCAGCAGCAACAGCTAAAAACTGGCAATAGTCAACACTTACATAGCTGTCGCTTGGGGATAGGGACTGCTCTTCACATGTTACCCATATTAACCCTTATAATTCACAAAACCCTTTACAGATATTATTGTCCCCATTTCACAGATGAGAAATCAGGCTCAGAAAAGTTCACACAGCTGGTAAGAGACAGGACTGGGATTTAAACCCAAGAAGTTTGGCCAAGAATCTATGCTTTTAACCCTCTGTGATGTGCCTGGTTAGATACATGTACTTGACTAGCTCATTATTTTGTCCATTTTAATCTGTCATCTTGTGTCAGCTGATGGTCATTGGCACCAATTTAACACCCCCCATTGGGGGAGCAGTGAACAAAGAAACTATTCATTGCAAGACAGCTCAAATGAACAGCACAGCTGTAAAGTAACTCAAATGTTCTACAGCTCAACTGTGATATAGCACTGCTGTGCAGCAGCCCTGGGGCCAGTCTCCTCTCTTGTTGCTCTTGGTTTCAAGGAGACATCATCTGGGTTTCCATCAGCCAGGAAAATCAGAACCTTCAGCCTTACATGGGAAAAAAAGTAATTTGTCAGAGCCATAGGTGAGCTGGCTTATATAGACAGAAGTTCCCACCTCTGGTGCCTGATTGGTCTGTACTTGAGCAAATGAGGAATCCAAATCCTCACCGTTTGATTAGTCTTAAAGGCACTATGCTGATTGGCCAGAATAGAGCCACTCTGATTGGTTGGAGCTACAAAATCAATTGGACAATAAAACCTCAGTCCTTACTGGCTGAAATAGGATTCTAGGAACTCCTTTAAAAGGGCTGGTTCAGAGGGCAGAAAGAGTACAGACAGGCAGTTCAGTGCAGGCGGGAAATTCAGTACAGGTTTTTCCCTGAAGGGCAGTTTGCTTGAGAAGCCCCTGTGTAGAAATGGCTTCTAGGCTCTGTTTTTTAAAAGCTGAGCCCAGTTAGTCACCAGGAGTCCTTCTTAATAGGTGTCTTCTTTCTTAGGGTTCACACATGGAATTATTTGCTCAGCACCATTTCAGAAGAGAGAATGAGTTTTGTGTTAAGGGAATGTGAGGAAAAAAAGAATGTATCACAGTTCAGAAAAATGAAATTCTGATCCTGACTGGATAGTTCAGTGGTTGGTTAAGTCATCATCCAAAGTTACGGGTTTGGTCCCTGGTCAGGGCACATACAAGACTCACCCAATGAATGCATAAATAAGTGGAACAACAAATTGATACCTCTCTCTCTCCTCTCTCTTCCTTCCTCTCACTCTCTAAAAGAGTGACTTTCAATTTAAACAAAAGAAAAATGCATAGGTTTACTCTATGTAGTAAGCAGTTTATGACCATGTATTATGATCAAACAGCACATTTTCACTTTTGATTTTTCCTCATTTCTTCTCACAGTGTAAGTTCTCTCCTCTATATACACTCTGGTGAGTACATTTCCCTCAGATTCCCTCAGATTCATTAAACTTATGGGGATGTTTCTCACAGCTTCTAAAACGAAGCCCTGGGGAACTGGCTGGAGCCTTAGAGTTGACTTTGGCCTCCTGTGGAACCAGTGGCTGAATAAAGATGCTGTGTTCTTTGGGGAACCTCAGGTCAAGGCCACAGGTGGTTTTATTTGCTATTTTTTTGTCATTGAGGAAATATTTCATTCTTATATCCTCCCACACTTCAAGTTTGTTTTTTAGGTACCTGCCATCTCCAGGGTCCTTTAATTGGGAAGAATCCTCTCCACCCACCCATTCTTCTTGGGTGTGCCTTTCACTGGGGCCTCAGTCTGCTTCTCCCACTGACACCCCCCTTCCCCCAAGAGGCAGTCATGTTGTCTTCATTTCCATTAGTTGTTTTCAATGATGACTGAAGAATTTAGTCAAGACAACACCATTGAAAAGTAGGCAGACTAGGGAGGTCAGAGCTCTATAGTTGAGAAGCCCAGTGTACATTTCAGCTTTGTGTGATCTTTGAACTGTCACTCATGTTTCCTAAGTATTGTTTTTCCTTTTTAAAATGATGATTTTATTCATTGGTTTGAACATTAAAAGATTAAAAGATGTATCATATGTATGGCACATAGAAGATGCTTAGTAATGTATGTTAAAATAAATGACTGGCATCTAGACATTATGCACAGTCTAGAGATAGGGCACTTAGCTCCCCCTTTCAAAAAGCTTATCCCTAAACTCTCATAAGAGCCAGCGAAAGGTTCATTATCTCAGGAGCTTCTGAACTGAGAGCTAATTATCAAGGAGGGTGTAAGGGGTGAGGTTGATTAAAGAATTGAATTCAGTTTGTCAGTGAGTGATCAGGGAAGAGTTTGGATTACATAAATTAATGTATTCATTTTTCCAGAGTACAGTATGTACCATTTATCATGCTAGGGACAGGGACAGAGCTGTGAATTAGACAGGGATGGCCAGATATCATTGAGGTCCCAATATGAGGAGGAGAGCAGGTGATTCCTACAACCTTTTGCCCCAGCTCCACTTTTATAATCTGTTTTTAGAAATAAGGCATGCATTCCAAGAGCTTTCAGGTCAAGGATGAAAGTACATCAGTTTCCAAAGTATTTCATTAAATGAACATGCATTTAGCACAGTGGATAGGGGTGATCTGTGCACATCTGTCAGGAATTTGGGACTCAGGGTGAACCAGACACAACCTGTGCTCTGAGAAGCTCACAGTCCACTGGACTTTTAGAGATTCTTCTTTGTATTGAGAAAAGTTCACAGAATCTAAAAAAAAAAAATGATGTTGAATCTCATCTCCTGAATCACCATTTTGTAATGGGATTTGTAGGACACTTTGGTTAGTTCACTCTGTCTTTTCTGTTGTCATCCTGACTTTCCTCATTCTCTGAGATCACTCACGATGGAGTGAGAGTGAGGATAGGAGTCTATGTGAAACATATTTGTGCACACATGTGCAAGCCCACAAGTGTACATACACACACACTCACTTATATACATAGATTGGAGGTTGAATGAAAATACAAAAAAACCAATTCTCCTGGTTGCTAGTGGCCAGGGGATAGAGAAGCACTTCACTATACCCTCTGATGTCCAATTTTCCTTTAGTGTGCCTCATCCATGCCAGGCATAAAATGAGTGTGAGGTAACATGCTATTTCATGAGTGGTCCCCCTGCCATGGGCTTCATTGTCAGTATTTTAAAATGTTATATGCATTTTGTTTATCTCCACAATTTAGATATGCAGGGGAAGTCAGAGATGCAATATGGCTCCAGCAGTAAAGGTGTCTGGGAAATGTTGGAGTCTCTGTTTAACCTTCAGTGATTCTTTAACTCTCTGAAACCTCAGGCTTGGCTGACTACCCAGGAAACCAGAATGCTGACCAAAGATAAACATAATGCCCCCAAGAAGGAGGTATGTGTGACTACCTGATGTTATCTGTTAACTTAGGAATGCATTGTACTTTCTGGTGGTCAACATGACTACTCACCATATGGTTTTACTATTAACTTTTGTAAAAAAGAGACCCTATCCTGGGAAGGGGTGTGGATTTCATCCCAGTTAGCCACCACTGGGAGCAAGCAGGTACTTTGCCTGTGTAGGTAAGTTTCTTCTATTAAAGCTCTTATGAATTTGGATAAGGCTACATGTCAGTTTTTTTTGAATCAATCTGGAATTTAGACTTTTGGAACTTTACCTCAAAAGGATCCCATCAGAATGTGAGACCTAATGAATAAAGAAACACAGTCCAGGAGACCTGGGTCTAGTAAAAAACCTGACACACTTGGTTGTTTAAATAAATAAAGAGATTGGATGTATATATAAATACCAGTGAATGCCAAAGTGAAGACTTCCTCTAAGTCTCTTTCATCTGGAAATTAATCACCACTGGGCTGGTATATAAATGTTTCCTAGATCTCTCCACCTGAATACTTGGCTAGGAACTCAAATCCATATTCCCCCCTGCCAAGCATTTGTTCTCACTCCATTACACAATCATTTCCATGGTCAAGGGTCTTGACATCTTGATAAATCTTGGATTTATCCATTTTCTCTACTGTACACTTACAAAAAGAAACATCAATTCTTATAGCTTCTTCTTGAAACCTTTTCTTAATCCTCTGTATCCTATCATTCCCACTCCACTCATTCTAACCTCCTCCTCACAAATCCTGGGGTGAAAAGCGTGGGATGAGACCACCCATCTCACGAGAGGGGCCTGACACATACTAGTGACCTAAGGCCCTGGAGTCTCAGCCCCATGACCAGCTTCTTGGGAATCTTGGATCACTGGAGGGGTCATCTTATAGGAAGGGTGTAACTTGCTGAAGGGCCATCCAGTTTTGGGGCACAAGTGAGAACTTGGGTGCTCGTATGGCTTTCTGGGAAGGAGAAGACTGCAGGGAGGGAAATGTGAAGAATGCCCCCGCACATTCTTTGGTTGTGTAAAAGCTGCTTCTGCTCTTCTTGGAGGCAAGTCCATCTCTGAGCCCATGCTGGGGACTCCCTATAAAAGATCTCTGAGCCCTTCTTCCTCATTTTCTCTGACACCTCATAAACCTGAGCTTACTCTGAGTCTGGCCCTGGTGACTCTACGCAAGCCACTGAGGACTCTGGGTTGATGGAGAAAATCCTAAATATGGTGGACGAAAGAATGAGAGTGTGAAGAAGAGGGGTCAAGGGTGAAAGCATAGAGGGAGTTCTGGGGAGAACTGGAATTGACCTTGGGGACCATGGTGCTTTCAGGAGAGGGAAAAACTCCTCCAAGTCCCTGTAAATTGAACCGTGGGTAGATTTCATACATACACTTGATACATTTAAAGAGGATGGGGCTCTGGCCAGGTGACTCAGTTGGTTAGAGTGTTGTCCCGATATGCCAAGGTTGCAGGTTTTGTTCCCCATCAGGGCACATACAAGAATTAACCAATGAATGCATAAATAAGTGGAACAACAAATTGGTGCTTCTCTCTCTTTCTCTCTCTCAAATCAATAAACTTTAAAAAATTTTAAAAATAAAGAGGATGGGCCTTGGCCTAATTGTGAATTCATCTTGTAGCTAAAAGCATGTGGCTAAAATTGTGACAAACCAATCTTTGTCTGTAGCATACATTCTATGCACAGAACTAATATGTCAACTGAACACATTAATAGGACTTCTGTTATAGAATGAGAATATGCTTTACAAACACGTGGCTTGCACAGTGATAATGGGATGAAAATAGAAAGTATTCTTATTCTATGCTTGATGCACTTTATTTGGTTCTCTTTAAGTCTGGTTCTCTTTTAAGTTTGAATCAGCATAAATGGCAGCCCCCTCCCGAGTACACCCCTAAGTGCTCTCCCAAGTGCCCCACCCCCAAAGGTCCCCAAAGTGCCACGCAAGTGCCCAGCCTCATGCCCAGCTCTAGTATGCTCCAGCTCTGGGAGTGGCAGCAGCTGCTTGGTCACTCCCTTTTACCCATGCTGGTACCAGAGTCCTGACTGTGATGACTGTGAGCCCTTTGGGAGCACCAGGTGCTGTGACAGCTCTGGGGGCTGCTGCTGAACTGAGCCCTGAAGACCATAGAGGAACAACAAAGTAATATCCAAATAATCATGGGCCTGCTCCAGCCTGATGCTCTCTCTTCACCACTCTCTTTCCTATAAGTTGGAGGCTGAAACAGTCCAAGGAACCTTGGTATATTTTAATAGTAGATATTTATTTGATCCATTATTCCAATTGTTCAGTAGACAGTCTGACTTTCCTCTGCTTTTTTTCTTAAAGTGACAATAAACCTATTTTCTGCTCATATTGTGCACTGGTCTTTATCATTCCTTCTTCATTTAGGCTCAATTAACAGTGACCTACCCTCCTCACTCTAAACTCAGCACAATTTTCACTCTCCCTTCCAGCTTCCTCACTCACTCTGAGGGTCTTCCAAAATCCCAATCCGCTCCGGACTTTTCTGGAAGGCACTAGCTTCTACCTCCTCCCTCCAATCAGCTCCTCTCTATGACCCTGAGACCCAAGGTCATGGAGCTAGACTCCACAGAAAGGGACCCTTCCCAGGACCTGTGGACAAGTGACTTTCTTCTGATGCCACTTTATCCCCTGAGCCCCGAACCCTGAGCCACTCTCACCAAAAGGCTCCCCATGTTAATGGGCCCATGCAGGGGATCTCCAGCCCCTCCCTTCCTTGCTCTGTGGATCACAGACAATTGGTGAAATGGTGTAAAGAATAGGAACCCAAAGGATCTCATGTTTCTTGGCATTACGGATTTTATAGGCAGGGAGAAGAGTACTTTCTACCTTTACATCTAGCTGTTGCTACAGTGTTTGTTATTAGTATACTATCTTTATTTCCTTTTTTCTTTTTTACTAGAACCCTAGTGAACACAATGGAATTATCATAATCATTGGTCCAACCCATATGGCCCTCTTTATGTGCTCATATGCCTAGTCATCTAAGTCCATCTATCCTTCTATCATATATTTTATTGAATAATGAAAAAAGTTATTGTCTTTTCCTTTCTTGTTTAATTGTTTTAACTGACAAGGAGAAAATTCTGAGATGTTCTAAATTAAATTACAGAGTCGAGAGAGTGAGAGAAAAGGACAGAACAGTTAGCCTGTTAAGAGGTGTGGACCAGCTCTGACGAAAGACTGCTCACGTTCTTTCCATTGCTTGTGGGGACTTTGGATTAATTTGCAGGTGGCTATTTCCATGAATTATAGCCAGGCACCACCCACCTCCAGGAGCCTTGTTTACACGTAGGCTTTCCAGACTGCTGCACATGACCAATCCACAGGAGGAGACGTTTCTTTTTGTGGACTCTGTCCCTCTCCCAGAGCTGCTGCCCTACCCCTCTACCCCACTTCATCTTCTCCCACCTCTTTGCCTATAGCTAATGTACATTCTCTCAGACAGCTTACATCTTTTGTCCCCTTACTTGATATGTAAAAATGCTTGCAAACTCTTGGGAAATGGACATGTTATCTTTCCTACCAAACTGGTGGTTTGGACTCCATGCCCCAAGACTGGTCTTTTTTTCACTAGCATTTGACTCAATTAAACTTTACCTCAAAAAAGACTTTAGCTGTGGATGTTACATTTTTTAAAATTTAACATAACACCTTCACCCAGCTCAATAATGATGGTGGGAGGGGGTACAAGGCAGAGGGGAGTAAAGAGGATAAAAAAATGGGACAACTGTAATAGCATAATCAATAAAATATATTAAAAATATATATTTAATTTTATAAAAGATATGCCGTATACAATATTTATACTTAATGTTATATTTCTAACATTTGTTCAAATTGATGTATTTCATTGTGGTTCATTTTGACAGCTGAATTACATTGTATATACATACCACAGTTTATATATCCTCTGTCTATGTAAATTGGCAACTTTTGTGGTTTTGGGGTTTTTACTGGGCTGTAAGCATTCTAGTACATGTCTTCTAGAAGCAGAATTGCTGAAACTTGTATTTAATACTTAAGGATTTAAATTTACAAGATAATGTTAATCTCTTTTTAACATTGTATAATGTATAATTTATTGTATAAATTTGTATGGCCACTCTCCATGAATAAATTTGAAATTATCTAGTAACGTTTTATATTACTTGCCTGTAAAGCCATCTGTGTGTAGCTATTTTCGTAGGAATGAGGCCTAGGAAAGTGATCCTATAAAATTGCTTATGTAACCTAAGGTTCACCCCTAGGACATACATACATACATGGATCTGATCTTATTAGCAAACAAACAGACAATAGAGACTCCACTACCTAGGTTCCTGGCTGACCACTGGTTAGTACTTACTCTGGGCAGTTACAACACTACAGTTTGGAAAAGTTTACTGATATTGGGACCAAATCACATGGAAGGTGAGTTTTAACTTGTGTAATGAAACCAGTTAGGTTGCTTGCCTGTTAAAGCAAAAAATATCAACATTTTCCATTGGAAATGGAAAAAAGACCCAGAGTCTCATAGCAAAATGTTAAAAGTATCCAAGATACAAATCAAAATTACTTAGCATAACAAAAACTATGAAAATTTCACTTCACATTGGAAGAGAATCATCAGAAACCAGTGCCCAAGTGACAGATGTTATAATTATCTGTCATAATTTCAAAAGCAGGTATTAATATTACAGACATGCTCAAATTAGCAATCATGAATGCTATTAAAGCCATGTGAAGATAAAAATGTCTTAGCAGGAAAAAAATATATATGAAGAAGAACCGAATGAAAATTTTAGAATGAGAAAATATAATAATTGAAATTTTAGACTTCTGGCCAAGATGGAGGCATAGGTAGATACATTTTGCTTCTTTACACAGCAAAAAGAGGGACAACAACAAATTTAAAAACAAAAAAATAACCAGAACTGCCAGAAAATTGAACTGTATGGAAGTCTGACAACTAAGGAGTTAAAAAAGAAGAAACACTCATCCAGACTGGTAGGAGGGGTGGAGATGGGCAGCCAGGTTAAAGAGGACTCCTGGGAAGGCTATGGCTGCTGGACCTGGTGAGGCGGTGGCTGGCGCACCAGGCGGTCACACATTTGAGTGTGGATAAACTGGGAGGAACAACTGAGGAGTGAGACAGACTGCTCAATCCAGGGTTCCAGCATGGAGAAATAAAGCCCAAAACCTCTGACTGAAGAAACCTGTGAGGGTTGAGGTGGCAGGAGAAACTCTCAGCCTCACAGAACTTGTTGGAGAGACCCACAGGGTCCTAGAATATACACAAAACCATGCACCTGGGAATCAGCATCAGAAGGGCCCAATTTGCTTGTGGGTAGCAGAGGAAGTGACTGCAAGCAGCTGACCCCTCCCCCACATACAGCACCACAATACAGAGATGTGGGTTGCCCTGCTCTGGTGATTACCTAAGGCTCCTTTCCTTACTATGTAACAGGCATGCTGAGACAAAAAATTATGTCCCAAATGAAGAACAGATCAAAGCGCCAGAAAAAATGCAACTAAGTGATGAAAAGATAGCCAACCTATCAGATGCAGAGTTCAAAACACTGGTAATCAGGATATTCACAGAAATGATTGAGTATGGTCACAAAATAGAGGAAAGAGTGAAGGCTATGAAAAGTGAAATAAAGGAAAATATACTGGGAGCCAATAGTGAAGGAAAGAAAACCCGGACTCAAATCAACAGCTTGGAGCAGAAGGAAGAGATAAACATTCAACCAGAATGAAATGAAGAAACAAGAATTCAAAAAAAAAAAAAAAAATGAAGAGAGGCTTAGGAACCTCTGGGACAACTTTAAACATTCCAACATCTGAATCACAGAGGTGCTAGAAGGAGAAGAGGAAGAGCAGGAAATGGAAAACTTATCTGAAAACATAATGAAGGAGAACTTCCCTAATGTGGCAAAGGAAATAGAGTTCCAAGAAGACCAGGAAGCTCAGAGAGTCCCAAAGAAGTTGGACCCAAGGAAGCACACACCAAAGTACACCATAATTACATTACCCAAGATTAAAGAGACAGAGAGAATCTTAAAAACAGCAAGAGAAAAGGAGACAGTTACCTACAAAGGAGGTCCCATCAGACAGTCAGCTGATTTCTCAAAAGACACCTTGTAGTCAAGAAGGGGCTGAAATGAAGTATTCCAAGTCATGAAAGGCAAGGGCCTACATCCAAGATTACTCTATCCAGCAAAGCTATCATTTAGAATGGAAGGACAGATAAAGTGCTTCCCAGATAAGGCCAAGTTAAAGGAGTTCATCATGACTAAGCCCTTGTTATATGAAATGTTAAAGGAACTTATCTAAGAAATTGAAGAAGATCAAAAACTATGAACAGTAAAATGACAACAAACTCATAACTATCAACAACCGAACCTAAAAAACAAAAACAGACACAACCTAAGCAAACAACTAGAACTCAAACAGATTCACAGAAATAGAGATCACATGGAGGGTTATCAGTGGGGAGGAGGAGGGGGAAAATAGGGGAAAAGGTACAGGGAATAAGAAGCATAAATAGTAGGTATGAAATAGACAGGGGGAGGTTAAGAATAGTACAGGAAATGAAGAAGCCAAAGAACTTATATGTGTGACCCAAGGACATGAACTAAGGTGGGGCAATGATGGTGGGAGGGGATGTACAGGGCTGAGGGAAATAAAGGGGAGGGAAAAAATAAGACAACTGTAATAACATAATCAATAAAATATATTAAAAAGAAAATAAATAAAATCATTAAAAATAAATTTTAAAAATTACTGGATGAATTATATCAGAATGAAAATGAGAAAGAACCTGTGAATTTGAAGATGGATCAAGAAAAATGACCCAATCTAAACAACAGAGAGAAAAAAATTAATAGTGCATCAGAGTTGTGGAAAAATGATCAGTTCTTATGCCATTAGGGTTCCACAAAGAAAGAAGAATGAATGTGGGACTGAAAAATAATCTTTAAAGAAACACTATTTAAAACTGCTTGAGACATGAACATACAGATTCAAGAATCAGAGTGAACTCAAACACAGGATGGGTTTAAAGAAACACAATCACATCAACTGAGAACTAAAGACAGACAAATACTCTTGAAGGAAGCCAGAGAAAAATGACGCATTACTTAAAAGGTAACAAAGATTCACATTACTGCCGAGTACTCATCAGAAACCACAGAGGTGAAAGGAAATAGCACATCTTTCTTGAGAATGGAGAAAACCAAAATAAAAACAAAACCAAAACTGTCAACCAGATATACATTTAGCCAATAATTCTATATCTTTCAGGAATGAAAGGTGAAGTAAAAACACACTCCATGGGGGAAAACTAAGGAAATTTGGAGCTAGCACATGCGGCCCATGCCCTGAGACCTCCAGCTCTCTGCCTGTGTGGGGCATGTGGCTCCACTTACTGAAGGGGCCCACACCCCTGATGAAGAGCTGCAGGCACCAACTATTGGAGAGAAAAAGCACAAAAATGCAGTGGGCAGAGTCACCCGAGCAGTAGAAAGGGATAAGAAAGGGTCGGGGCAGTACTGACTATCAAAATTTTCCTTTCAGTGTGCCCTATATATTTTAAGAAACTTAATTGAGCATGTGTATTGCTCATTTCCATTCTTATTTTGGACTAAACTTACACACTCATTAAAGTTCATTTGTTCACCAGTAGTTTTAATTCATATACATTTTGCTTTATTTGTGGTGAATTTTTTCCATATTTGGAAAAATATGGATTATTTGTTATTATTTCCTGGGTACACATTTATGTTTTCATTTGTTTTAAGTTCTTAAATAACTTTTGCATTCAGATAGAACATATATGCTTTTACTTTTTTAAATGTAGACATATGCTTTTTCCCTCTTTCAAGTCTTTGATATACCTACAATTTATTTGAAATATTCAATGATGTTTCCTGCCTCTGGTTCACCATGGTAGATTGCATTATTGTCAATCTTTTTTTCACTTGTCCCCTGTAATCATACAACTTGGCCTTCGGTTTGACCTTGTGTCTCACTTTGGTCAATGGAATAAGACAGCAATGGTGGTATCTCAGTTCATGGCCCTAGCTCTTAAGGAGCTTTGTGTGTTTCTGTTTGCTTATTCATGCCTCTTCTATCCCCATGAGAAAAGCGTGCCCAGGATAGCCTACTGTCTCCCAAAGGACAAAAGAGAAATGAAAGCATACTTGAGCCACCCAGCTGAGTCCAACTTAGGTCAAACCACCCCAGTACTGTGAAGACCTGTCGTCTCATGAGCTAAATAAATAACCACTATATGAATTTTGTTTATTATGTTGTTCTTTGTTATGTACTGTATTGGAGGCATAGTTAACAGATATATTCCTGAACTCCAATCTATGTCTTATAAACCACTACAAGGTTTGCGGCTTTTTTTCTAGAGCATTTCCACTTACGTTTTAGCTTACTGTCCTACAAAGCCCCTCACTTGGCAAAGATCCTTAAGTGAAAATCAACTATTAGCCTGAGGGCCCCAAGTCTCTGCTGAAAACTCCACTGATTTCTTCATTTCCCAGCTTTGTCCCTCCATAGGCCCAAGACCCAATTCTCAGACACCTCCCCAGATGTCTGGACTCCAGCTCTGTGTGGGACCCTCTTCTAAACTCCTAGGTCCAAGGACCCCATCCTCTCCACTGCGTTCCCCTAGTCTCAAGTGTGGCAGCAGCTGCTCTGTGCTGTCGAATCCCCCATTTGTCTTTTTAATCCCCCAATAACTGTTTAAACCGTTTGTCATTATGTCTGTCAAAATAAGTGACATTTCTTCTTTCCTGCATGGACACAGGCTGTTAATGTCTTAATGGGTTAATGTGGTGGAGCAACTGGAAAAAAAAGAAAATCTTGAAATAGTGATAGTCTTATTCTATATCTTATAAACTGGCAATAATTTTACTGGCAGAAAATATGACTTATTGAATGAATATAGGTGTATTTAAAAAAATTGAAGTAGATATATTTTAAGAAATTCCACTTTTTACTTAATTTATTTTAGTGACAGTTGGCCCTTGCCAGCAAAGAGGCACTGAAATGTCAAATATTAAAGACACAGATGCAAAAAAATATACTTCCTAAAAAATGTGGAAAATTTTGTATAGGGAAAAGAGGATAACTAATTCTTATAGAACACTTTTTTTAAGGTTTTATTTTTTAGACAGAGAGGAAGGGAAGGAGAAAGAGAGGGAGAGAAATATTAATGCGTGTTCGTCTCTTGCACATCTCCCACTGGAGACCTAGCCCACAACCCAGGCATGTGCCATAACTGGGAATCGAACCAGCTACCCTTTGATTCACAGGCTGACAAAACACCTTTGATAGACACAGAAACATCAGTGTTTAACGAATATAATACATCCCCCTTTTTTTGAGAAAAAGAGTACCATTTAAAAGTTAAAAAATTTTTGTGTATATGTATGTTTGTGTGTGTGTGTGAGAGAGAGAGAGAGAGAGAAGAGAGGAAAGATGGGAGAGGAGGGAAGAGAAGGGAGAAAGAGAAAGAAAGAAGTAGAAGAAATAGGAGAAGGAGGAGGGGGGATAGAAGATAAGAGAGACATGCAAAGGAACCACCTGGGAGTTTCCACAGCTCAAAACTGGTCTATGGGCTTAACGGACATTTCTTGAAGGACTAAGGAACTTAGATCACCAGCTGAATTGAAAAAAGAGAAAAGTTTGCTTGCTTATTTATTTCTAGAAATAAAAATATCATAGTCTTGAGAAACCAAATTCTTGGATCAGGGGTCAGGATTTTCATGTGCTTCACGGTGTTCACACCTAGGAAAGAATATAATTTGGTCAGGTTTAGGTCTACAGCTTCAGAGGAGTAACTCAAATTATCCCCAAGAAGGATGGATTGAAGAAGCAGTGTGCAGAATGCTACCCTGCAGGTGCCTAGTTGGGGGAAGGATCACGTTTTGCTTCTTCCAGAGCCAGGACTTAACTGGAGCTTAGTGGGGAAAAAAAGCCTGTAAAGCATGTCAGCACCCTATACTCATCTGCCCTAACATCCGAGGCCACCCCAGCCACCTCTTAGTGTGACCAGGTGAGTGGGACCTGCAGTACCTAGAGAGAGCACAGCTGTATGGATGAGGGGCTGTTGGACATCACGGAGGACAGGAAGGGTGGAGGAGGAGAGATTGTGCCTTGGGTCTAGTAGGATCCACCTGTGAATTATAGCCCCTCAGACTGGATGGTGAGTGATCAGCCAGCCTAAATTCTTGGCAATGTCTGGCCCCTGAAAACTGAGACAGCTGGAGAGCATGTGTCCTGGGCCACTTAACCCTGACAGATGTATTCGTGGACACTGACAAAGGATGGAGATGCACATGAAGAAAATGGGGACATCCATTAATACCACAAAATACCATCGTGTTCTTTCCTCTGCCTTAAATACAATTTCCTTCCTGCCTCTCTGCCTTCCTGCCTTTCTTTTCTCATTCATTTATTCATTCATATATTACTCATATGTTCTATAGTTTTTTTTTTTTATTGAGCTCTTATCAAACACCTGGTGCTATTCTGGACACTAGAATACAGAAGTGTGCAAAAACAGGGGTGGTGGGTAGGATCAGATTCTCTATTCTTATGGAGTTTCCATTTCAGTAGGGGATCTACATT
Source organism: Tonatia bakeri (assembly GCA_004024845.1). NCBI lineage: Eukaryota > Metazoa > Chordata > Mammalia > Chiroptera > Phyllostomidae > Tonatia > Tonatia bakeri. Next base: position 21,628 of record PVIA01012854.1, read on the forward strand.
TATTGGATCTTCTATGTGGCAACAACTGTGCCATACTTGGAGACACAACAATGAACAAGATGCAGGCTTTGGCTGTGTGTGTGGGTGTGTTTATGTTTGTACTTATGATTAGTTTCAGATACCAGCAGCCTCGGGGTAGATTCCAAAGGAGAAACAATGACCTAAGATTTCACAAGACCATAAAACACCTGTATTGGGTTTTAGGTTAACTGAACTCCCAGCTAGATGTCCTGCCAGTAAATCCAGGAGCTGTGCCAGCCTCCTCTTAAATTCCCACAACAAAGTACCCTTCAAAGTGTCCCCCTAAGTACCCTCCCAACATGCCTGCTCCATTCTCTTCCTGTTGTGGTCCTAAACCCAGGGCTTCTGTAGCCTCAGCTGCTGTTGTCCTTGTTTTGGGACTGCTTCCCCCCAGGACTCTGAGAATCAACTGAGTAACCAAAGGGTCAAGGACCAGTCTTGGGCTTCTCATCTCTCAGTCCCTTGATGAATGTCATCTGTGGAAGAGGTGACCACACTGGAGCTGTGCCTTAGGAGCAGACACTGGTACAGAGACTTTGGGGCTGGATTCAAACTTGCTTTCCTATTGTGTAGACATGATTGCTCTGAATGAGCTACTTTGCTACAATACATATTTCAAAATTCCTTTGGCAGTGTTTTTGATTCCTGTTTCCATTCTACTTACCATGTCCTACTCCTTCTTTCTGAATAGAAAGTTGTGCTTCTAACTTTACCTGAATAAGAGAAAAATCATTCTACCAAACAGAAAGGAATTAATTTTTAAATGTCCATGTACACTTGGTTTAAATAAACCTAAAATGTGAACACCTTACTGAAACAAATAAATTAGAAATATACTGGTATAGCAGGAAGAATCTTACTACAAAAATATATTCAACATGTCTCACCCTAGCTGGCATAGCTCAGTAGATTGAGCGTGGGCTGTGAACCAAAGCATCGCAGGTTTGATTCCCAGTCAGGGCACATGTCTAGGTTGCAGGCCATGACCCCCAGCAACCGCACACTGATGTTTCTCTCTCTCTCTCTTTCTCCCTCCCTTCCCTCTCTAAAAATAAATAAATAAAATCTTTAAAAATATGCTTTAAAAAATATATATATATATATTCAATATGTCTCTTTACATAATTGTCTTTTAAGTGACTATGATAGAAAGTATCTTTTCATGTAAAAAAGACATGAATTTAGACATTGTTTCATAAATGCCCTTTCAATAAAATATAACATTAATCTACAAGTTTGTGCTCAGTCTTTGCTGCTGAATTAGTTGGTGTTTAGAGAGGATTTGTGTGAAGGAATTCCTGGGCTTCCCTGAGTCCAGATGAGGGAAACACATGCCACTGGCTCCTTATGCAGAGGGAGACTAAGTGAATTAGCCCTTGAGATGCACACGTTAATAGAAGCCCATTGTCAGGTGTGCAGTGTTAGGAGAGGATGCCTACAGGGTTCTTCGTTGTCTTTCCCTCTCATGACCTTGGGGCAGGGATATCTCCCAGACCCAGCTCCACCAGCTCACACATCCCTCAGGTGGATGTGATGGAATGAGCTATGAAACAAGCTCAGTGTCCACCCCTGCTGGAGCCTGGAATTGTCATCAGAGAAGGCCTGAGGAATAGGGGTTAGTCTCACTGGGAATCCCTAGCATCATTTGTAGATCTCCAATGGCTCTATCCACCTAAATATTTATAATTAATAACTATAAATACATATGTTTCTTCTTACTTGTCAAACTTCTGTCTCTCCATTGGAATACAGTCAGGATGGGCAGAGAGTATATTTCTTTAAATCATGTGGTGTCTCCAGAGTCGGCCATATGGTCAGTGAATACTTGCCAAGCATGTGTGAGAGTGAGACAATGAACTCTGATTCTTGACCTCACTAGTGGGGCACAGTCCAAGAAAATCCTTGAAATTTCCCCCTTGGAGATGCTTTGCCGTTTTAAATTCAGCCTAGCATATCTCTCTCTCTTTACTGTTATAAGACCTTCTTGGCCGTTATCTGATTTGCTCAGTGCAGAATCTCTGGGAATAGTTCCTTGGTCAAGGGTATTCCAAGCCACAGATGTGATACTAGGTAAATATTTCCTTAATGCTGACCTAAATAGTTCTAAAACATCGTTTAATTCCAGTGATTAAAAAGACACCACAACTAGATGTAAATAGTCATAGGCCATTGGGTGTGTGTGTGTGTGTGTGTGTGTGTGTGTAGTGACAGTATCTAATTAAGATACTTTTATCCCATGGTAGCCTATAAATAGTGCTGTCTGGATCATGAAAATTATCAGTTCCACCTTTGTCTTGGTTGAGAGTTACGTGGACAGTACAGTTTCTCAATAGCAATGCCCTGTGCAATCATGGATTCATGGACTGTGTGAGACTTGGATCCCCCCAGCCCATGAAGATGCCTGAAGGGCCAGGGTGCCCTGGGCTGAGCAGTTTTGACCATGAGCAGCCTGGTCAGTTTAATCCACTCTGCTGCAAGTAAATTATTTTCATTTTCTTTGCACACCATGGAAACAGAGTTAGAAAATTCTTTGGATTCATGTAGATGGAGAAAGGTGTATTTAACAGAACTGCTTTCATTTGATTAAAAATGCTTAGTATGAGAATTTGTACCTCTTAGGAACAAGCCTAAATGATAATGTATTGCCAGTCAGCTGCCTTTCAGGAAAGATGAATCTGCCCCACTATTTTTCTTTAGTCTTCATTCATGCTCCAGTCTGTTCTTTAAAGAAATGTTAAATACATGTTTAAACAATATGGTTTGAAGGAACACTTGAGTATGAACTTGCTCAGTCTCATTGGCTCAGTAAGAGGCTAAGTGAGCCATAGGGTGGCTGAGGGTCATAGGGTGTGAAACTGAGTTTTCAGCCAATGTCCTACCTTTATTTCTGCCAGCTGGCTCTTGGCTGAGGTTCAGGCAAATTAGACCATCAAAATGTAATGCTTTTATGCTTCAAATGACACTATCAAAAAAGTAAAAAGAAAGCACACAGAATGGGAGAAAATGTTCATAAATCATAAATCTGATAGAAGATTGTACACAGAATATATAAACTGTTACAACTCAATAACAAAAGACACATAACCCAATTCAAATGAACAAAAAATCTGAATAGACATTACTCCAAGAAGACATAAATGAATGGACAATGGCCCCTGAAAATATTCTCAACATACTTAGTTACCAGAGCAATGCAAACCAAAACCAGAATGAGATCCCACTTCACACCTTCTAGGATGGCTATAATGCAAAGGCAAAAAATGATAAGTGTTTGCAAAGTTGTGAAGAAGTCGGAGCCCTCATACATTGCTGGTACAAATATAAAATGGAGCAACCATTTTGGAAAATAGTTTGATAGTCTCTGAATGTTAAATATGGAGCTAGCACATATCCTGCAACCCCACTCCTTATGTTTCTCCAAGAGAAATAAAAACATACATCCACCTAAAAACGTGTACAAGAATATTCAAAACAGTTGTATTTTTAATTCTTAAAATAACCTCCACCATGTTTTCAAAAATAGGTACACAATTTTACATTACCACAAACAGTGTTCAAGGGTTCCAGCTTCTTGACATTCTCCCCAAAACTCTTTTTCTTTAAAAAAAAATAGCCATCCTAACAGATGTAAGGTGACATCTCACATTGGTTTTGATTTTTATTTCCCTAACAATTAGGGATGTCCAGCACTTTTTCTTACACTTGTTAGCTATAAGTATGCCTCTTTTGGACAAAGGTGTATTCAAGTTCTTTGCACATTTTAAAATCAGGTGATTCTTTTCTCTTTTCAATTGAATTGTATGAGTTTTTTAAATATATTTTGTATATTAATCTCTTATCAGATAGATGGTTTAAAATATTTTCTCTTATTTTGAAGGTAGCTTTTTTCACTCTGCTGATTGTTTCCTTTACTATGCAGAATGTTTTTCACCCAATTTAGTCCCACTTGTCTATTTTTGCTGTTGTTGCCCGTGCTCTTGGTATCATAGCCAAAAATCACAGCAAAGATTGACGCCTAGAAGGTTTTCTCTGCATGTTCTTCTGGAGTTTTACAGTTTACGGTCTTAGGTTTAAGTCTTTAATCCATTTTAAGTTAAGCTCAGTTTCTTTTCTTTTTTTTTTGCATGTGGACGTCCAGTTTCCCCAATACCATTTGTTGAACAGACTATTCCTTCCTCATTGTATATGTTTGGCACCCTTGTCAAAGATCAGTTGCTGTACATACCTGGCTTTATTTTTAGACTCTATTCTGTTCCATTGGTCTATAAATCTGTCTTTATGGCAGTATCATGCTGTTTTAGTGTATGATAGTTTTAATTTATGATATATTACAAAGCACTGTAGCTTTATAATATATTTTGAAATCAGGATGTGTGATAACTCCAGCTGTGTTCTTCATTCTCAAGAGTACTTTGACTATGTGTGGTCTTTTGTTCTTTAATATAAACTTTAGGATTACCCTACTCCACCTCTTCCCACCCCCAGCACTACACTATTGTCCACATCCATGAGTTTTCTCTCTCTCCTTTTATTTCTTTTTTGCTCAATCTCTCCAGTCCTGACAACTGGTCTACAGCCTGGCTCTGAGGAAGCACTCTCCAACACCTGGAGTTTGCCCCCATGTCTGTGCACCAATCTCTTATGAGTCTGGAAAGAACACACAGCACACACCTTCTCTCCCTCTTAATTTTTTGTGCACAAGACAGGGCTTAAACACATACAACAGAATGGAGGATAGAATAGAAAAACTTTTTGTATATCCAATTCTAAAAACATAAGAAATACTTTCTCAGATATTTTTTAGACTTTATTTAACAATTACATGTTAATTAATTTTTTAAACTACAAAGAGGCTGGATATACCTGGAAAATGTTTGTAGTCTGTGCTAGGTTGATGAATCTCATCATCAATGTCCTGCTAGCATATGACAGTCCCCCACCCTGGGAGAAGGAGATGTCATATAGGACCACAGTGCATGGCTTCCAGATATCACACCTATTTCAAGACCCTTGTGGACCCAGATCAGCAGTCTGCTTTGTGCATCTGCCACCTACAGCCTGAAGGACCAGAGCAGCTTTGCACCTGTCCTGTCATTCACAGGAGAGCATCTTCATTTCTCAGTCAGACAATGAAGAACTTATATGTAACTTCACCTCCCCCATCCCATTTTATCCATTTTTCTGGGAGATTAGGGATGGGGAGGGAAAGGAAGGAGAACACATCCTGAAGAAGTCATACTTTATGGTCTCTCTCTCCAGTTAGCCTTTGGCTGAAACTATCTGCTACTGAGATTGAAAAGACCTAAACTAAAGCTTTGCAATGAAAACTTATGACATTATAAGTATCTCCCTTAGCCTTCACAATTTTTAAAAAGTGAAGTCACCTAATGCCAATTTTCTCAAAGCCAAATTTTTGCTTATCAAACTGGCTTTAGATTGAACATCAACCATGTATTTTATGTGAATTGCTAGTTGAAAAATTAGCTTGCTTCCATCTATATTAATGTCTTCTATGATCATTTTCAAGATTAGATTTATATTTTTCTACTAATTGGAATTCAAACCTTTTCTTTCCATCATTGCCTTAAAAATTGGCCAATCATTCCAAAAATACAATATGAGAAAGGAAGTGGGAGCTTGTGATGGACAAGAAAGCTCATGGTCAAAGAACTAGAGAACAACACTGAGCTGGGGCACTTGAGAGAGTTAGAACAGAAGAAAGTCTCAGGAGCTATGACCCACATGAAGTGCAGGAAGAAAGAGCCTACACCAGGACTGGAAAGGGACCATCAGAGAGGCACAGACGGAGCAGGACTAGGGGAACTTTCAGGGCCTGTGAGGAGGGGAGGACACAGTGCATTCCAGATAAAGGCAGGGTCAATAAAAAGCCTGGCCTAGCAAAACAGACCATTGAAGTTGAAAGTCAGGAATACTAGAAGGAACTCTAAGGACTGAGGAACCACATGGCTGTCAGCCCAGGGAGCACTCTCACTTTGCTCCCCTGAAGGAGACAGCCAACAGATTGGTCTTGCTCTGCCAGCGTTCCCCCTTTAATTCATCCTCTTTGCCGTTAGAGTAATCTCGTGTGTTTGTGTGTGTTTAAAAGTAAATGTTCATTTTATTAGATGATAAAAGAGGAATCGTGCTTTTTGTAGAAATCTAGAAAATATATTGAAGAGAAATACAAATAACCAGCAGCAATTCATGGCTATGTTAAATTTAGGGGCTATTGTTCTCCTTCAATTTGTACTTTTATAGAGTTGTGATTATAAGATGGATGCAATATTTTATCTTTTACATAAGCAGTAGTTTTTATTCCTGTGAAACACCATAGAAACTTACTTTAAGTCTTAACCAATTTTCCTCCAGGAGTCTAATGCACAGCAATAAGGAACATGAGACACTCACACACAGACACACACACACTACATCTGCACAGGGAGCTGTGATGAGGCCACGAGGCCATAGAGAACAGCTATGATAGGATGAAGGGCCTCAGTAATGGCAGTTCTCAGAAATCACTGTGAATACTCAAGACCCAGTTAACACCTACAAATAGGACAAAGATAGAACCAGGGGTGTCTGTGAGGCACCATAATTACTCAAGCACCCTAGCCTGGCAGATCGCAGTAGCAGAATCTCAGCAAAGTGAATGGAACATTTCAGGATGAAGAGGTGGGTCTCATGATCACAGCGGCCAGTGGAGATATGGAGCAGAGGTTGGGGGTTGGGGGATGTGGACTCAGGGCTGGTTTCAGACCCTTCCTGAAAACATCAGGTATTGAGTCCAGGTCGTATGGCTACATGGTCCTTCACTGTGGCAACAGAAGAGGGAGCCCTTGAGCAGACAGACCTGAAAAACTACCCACCGTGTTCTTCTTCACCTCTACTCCACAGAAACCTCCTGCTAAAAGGTGGTCCAGTAAAATCCAGTTTTGCCAATATATGAGACATAAGTGTAGAAACCATAAGGGATTATTAAAAAAGTACACTGGAAATGTTTTCTTACAAAAACACACAGGAGACAAATGTTGCAGCAAAGGAGATAAAAGAATAACCATTTGAACATGAATATTAACATTTTCATAGAACAATGGACACTATGAAGAAAGAAAGACCTACTGGCAGATGATGGCATATAGTACCAACAACAACAACAGGTTAGGGGAAAACGGCCAGAAAGTAGAAGTGAAACAGAAATTGGTAGAACTCAGGGTCAAAATAGAAAAAGAAAAATAAGAAAAGAAAGAAAAACAGACAAAACCATTTCAGAAATAAAGACAAGATGGCAAAGGACACAAAAGAGGACAGAAAACACAGTAAGGAATATTGGTGATAGAAATTTTATTGAAAAAACAAAAATATAAAAATTACTTTTAAAAGATTGTGGAGAAATGATAGAGAAGACAAGCAAAATAAATCTAGCATATACATAATTAGAATATTCAAAGAGGTAAAAAGGAAGAATAAACTTTTTCAAATATAATTCAAAACATCTGTTCTTCAGTACAAGTGGATGTCACTCTGTATTTTGAACAAGTACATTGTGTGAGGTAGTGAGACACAGCCTAATAAAATTATTACACTTTCAAAATGAATGAGGAATCTTGGTTAGCCAGACAAAAAGTTTAAGTCACTGTAAAGGAAAGAAAATCAGGCTTTTCCACAGCAACAGTCAATGGCAGAAGACAATGAAATATCACACACAAGGTATCTCAGGGTCAGAAGTGTGAACCAAGAAATCTGATCCGTCCCAGCCATCCTTCAACTAGAAAGACAATACACAAACAGTTTTAAACTTTCAAAAGCCCAGAGATTTTGCCTTGAGGAGCTCTTTATGAGGAAATAATTGGATGACCACAAGCCTATTAAGTGATGTTAGGAAGCTTCAGCAAATGGAGTGGGGTGAGCTGAACTCATTATATTGAAGACATAATCAAAGTTTAGTGTAATAAAGACAAAAGATTTTGTATAATAGTATAACCAACCTAGGACCACGGTCATCATATCATAAAAATAAATGCAAACCAACTTACCTGAAAAATAGGTTAATAGTTTAGATTGGTTCATAATGAAAACTTCAGCTCTATGTTGTATTTAGGAGACACAACTAAAGCCAAGTAATTCTGAAAGTGAAAAATAAAGAGCTAGATAATTGTACACCAGGTAAATGTAAACAATAAACAAGTAAGGGTTATCTAACTATTAGACAAACTATAATTCAAGCTTCAATGTGTTTAAAAGTCAAAGACTTTATTTTGCTAAAAGAAGTAGTTGACATCAAAATATAATAATTATATGCATTAAGTGGTATAATGGAAACTTTCATTAGGCAGAAATTATACATCAGGAGAAATACAGATGCATACTAAAAATAGGATGAAGATGGGGGGTTGGGATGGGGGAAAAGGCAGAAAACTGTACTTGAATAACAATTAAAATAAAAAAAATAGGATGAAGAGGATCTAAACATTAATAAGGTAGAATACATATACATAAAGCATATATATATAGAATATATAATGCATTTTCTGACAATTGATAATATACCTAATTTTCAAATGCTCATGAACATTCATAAAAATGACCATTATAAGTCCATAAAGATTATCTTTAAAAAATTCACAGAATATAGATAACATTCTCTGATTACAGTGAAAGGACTCAAAGATTATTTAGAAAATAGACAAGCTAAAAGACTCCTTCATTAGTAAGTTAAAAAAAATCTGTGCTTTCAATTCATATAACTGAAGCCCAAATACAGAATAGAATGGGAAGGAAACTAGAGATTTTCTCATTAAATTCAGAAAAAAAGCCAAATGATGTCCACCATCTTCAATGCCTTTTAATATTGTGTTTAAGATATTAGACAATGAAATTAAACAAGAGAAAGCAATTACAAGCATAAGAATTTGAAGGAATGAGATAAAATTAACTCCACAAATAATATAGTGATATATCTAGAAAATCCTAAAAAGTCCATGGAAATACTACAAACAGTAAGAGGAGTTAGCAAAATATCAGGTTATGAAATCAATATAAAAATGAACAACTTTCAGGCAAAGAAAAACAAGACAGAAACTACAAAAAGTGAAAAATCCCTTTATGATAGGAAAAAATACACAGGTATAAACTCAACAATATATCCAAAACCTCTATGGGGAAATCTATAAACACATTCTTGAAAGACACAAAGGTACACATGAACAAGTGGAAAGACAACATAGAACAGGAAGACAATGTTATGAAGAGATCCGTCCTCTAATTTATAATTTAATACAGTTCCAATTCTAATAAAAAATGCACATAAACCAACAATAGGATGACTTTTTCAGCCATCTGACTGGTAAAACTTGAAAATGAATAAGTGCAGATCAGGATAGGGAAAATATTATTCTCTTAGACTCATTTTTTTGTTTAGATTTTACTTCATAATCATAAACTTAACTCTGCAAACCAGCTAGACTTGGAAGGGGTAGGGAAAACATGGAACCCAATGAACTGCTGCAAGAGCACGAAGATTATAGAACATTCTAAGCAGATGGGGGTGAAGGGGTGCTCTCCAGAGCTACAGAAGGAATGGTCCGGTGGTTCAGATAAAACACAAGTCAAATGTGTTAGAGTTGTCCTCAGTCAGTAATGGTGATATTCTTGCTGGTCTTGCCATTCCTGGACCTGTAGCGCTCCATGGCTGTCACAGCAACGTCCATGTGGTCTTTCACCTGGCTGAAGACCACATGCTTACTGTCCAGTCACTTGGTCTTGGCAGTGCAGATGAAAAACTGGGAACTGTTTGTGTCGGGTCCTGCATTTGCCATGGACAAGATGCCAGGACCTGTGTGCTTCAGGACAAAATTTTCATCATCAAATTTCTCCCTGTAGATGGACTTGCCATCTGTGCTGTAGTGACATGTGAGGTTACCACCCTGGCACGTAAATCCTGAAATAATTCTGTGACAGGAGAAGCCTTTATAACCAAATCCTTTCTCCCCAGTGCTCAGAGCATGGAAGTTTTCCGCTGTCTTTGGAATTTTGTCTGCAAACTGTTTGAAGGAGACACGGCCCAAAGGTTCACCTTCAGCAGCAATGTCAAAAAACAGGTGGGGTTGACCATGGCTGGTCACAGAAAGGTCTGAGGGGGCAGTGGCATCTGCAATACCTCTCTTAGACTCTGTGGGAGTATAAATTGGGATGATCATTTAGTATTCAAATGCATATTCAATTAAAAATAAAAGTTAATGGTCTATGTCACAATAGTTTCATTGGTGTTATCTTGCCTAGAAACATATTTGCACACATGCCCATGGACTTCTATTTATATGAACATTTAGTAAAAATCTTATAGGGATAGAGGATGCATAAATAAACTATGGTACTAAATGTCATGTTTTGGGAAAATAAGAGAAGGGAAGAGAGAAGGAGTGGGGAGAAGGGTGTGGTGGACAAGGTCAAGACTATGAGTTCTAATAAGTAAGCCAACCATCCTCCTCCATGATAGCACCCTTGGATGACGGTGATTCACATGAGCACACCAAGTAGTCACTGGTTCTCATGAGGGTTCAGAAAATGATCCAGAAATTCATCATTAGTCATTGTCATTATGTTAACATCAGCATCATCTTCATTATCACCAACACAAACAGCATCGAAGGCATCTTCAGTAGGAAACTACCTAGTGACGTTTTCCTAAAATCCATGCATTAACTGAACAAATATTTTTTTACCAAGCATGTGATGTAAGACAGACCTTGGTTGTGAACATGGAGCATTTAGTTGATCTGTGCCTGCTTTCATTTGTTATAAAGGTGACAATATGGAGAAATCAGTGCAACTGAAAGAATTTACTACTTCCATTTCCTGAGTAAGAGGCATGCCATGCCACAAAGGGACACTTGGGGAAGCACCAGGTTTTGGAGGCAGCCGCAGGAATGGGGGAAAAAACATAGACCACTGTCTTTACTGTGTTTTCCATGGGAAAGGAAAGACAGAATGGCTTTGTCTATTGGCTAGTTTGAATAACTTCAGTGGGCTTTCGGAAACACCAGATGTGTCTAGTTGCCTGGGACCTGGCCTTGGGTTGGTTTAGGGCAGGGAAAATATTGGCTTGGTGCATGAGAATTAGATTAAGAGATGGAGTATGGATTTCGGATTGGTTAGTTTATGTGCGATGTCAGGCAGGCTCACCAACAAGCTATTTTACTGTCTCTAGGAATTGCCTATCCCAGAAAAAATCAGGTTTTTTCCTAGCCACCAGGGATCCCTAAAGATGTCACAACATTATAAAACCCAGGTAATAAAAATGTGATTATTATGGTAGTTTACTGGGAAAGAAAGACAATTAAACAAGCAGTTATAGTATAAGCTATGATATGACTATGTATAGTTATGTTATAGTATAGTATATGTTATGTTACATTATGTTATAGTATATGTATAGCTCTGTTATGGGGAAACAAATGGGAACCTAAGTTACCCTAGGTTTCAGGAAAGATGTAAAAAATAACTGGCTACCTAAGGTGTACACATTTCTGGGTTTCTTCCCTAAGTAAGAACCATCTTGCTGAACCTCCCTCTTCTAGTCTGGGGCTCCTTCGGCTACTCTTGTAATGAGGATAGTTCTCATTGCATCTTTCACAGGCTTGATTCATTCTTTCAGGTTCATTTATTTTTATAATCAGTGTGTGTGAGCATGTAAGTGTCCATATGTGCCCCAACATGTGATATTCCTGTGTCAGATTGTCTTAGAAATTATCTTAAAGTGTTAGTAATAGAGATCTGCTGGTTTAATAAGGACAGAGATTTATTGATTTTTCTCCAGAATATAAAATCTGAAGGTAAGCATTCAGGGCAGGCAAAGTGCCCTGTGACGTCATCAGTAACTCTAGCTCCTTCTCTTTTTGTCTCTCCGTTCTCGGTGCTGGCTGCTGCAGGAGGCGACATGGCTGGCTGGGGTTCAACTATCACACACCTTTTCTAAGGAGGAAGAAATAGGAAGGGAACAGGACAGGTCCTTGTTAAAAGCTTTCCCAAAGCTGCACTCAATGGTTTCTACTTTGTCTCATTAGTTATTCCTATAGACAAAGGGATCTGTAATGTATAGTTTTTTAGCTGAGCATGTTGCTAACCCAGAAATAAGGTTTCTATATGTTAGAGAAAAAAGTTATTAAGTTTGAAAGTAATAATTGCATTTGTGTATATATGTATGTATGAAATGCTTTTATATTACTACCCAACAGACATTTCTAATTCCCTATTAAATATTCATTTTATTTTCATCATAATCCTTTGAAAAAGGTAATGTGATCTCCATTTTAGTGGTGCAGAAACTGAGGAACAGAGAAGTTAAGTAACTAACTCAAAGCCAACAGCTGCTATATCGTAGGGAAGCAAACTCAAACAGTCTTGCTCCAAAGTCCAGGCATCTAATCACTATTTTCTTCTGCCACTTTCTCTTCTAGAAAAGATGGTTGGATCCCCCAGAACTGCAGCCCACCAGCTCTGCTCCAGGACACTTGGAAGGGTGACTTCCAACATAAAAATCCATGCACTTGTATCCACTGTGCCACCTCCATGAGCTCTAACAACAGAAAAAGCCAGGGGCTCTGAGGTGAATCTGAGGGGCAGGGCAAATTAGGCATCCAGGCTGGGATTCTCAGGAAGCAATTATAAAAGGCTGACAAACCCTGGCATTTCAGCATGCTCTGTTGTTCCCAGAGGCAGACACCTTGAGCCGGTTTAATCAATGAGGGAAAACTGTGATAGTGGAGATCTCCAGGTTACTGCTTTCTTCACCTCCACCCCCACCCCAACCCCATGGCCAGTCAGCAGGGCAGTGGGGGAGGCCCTGATCAGCCCTTCAGGAAAAACGAAACATCATTCAGAGAGTCAGGCTGAAGGTGAGTAGCAGAGTGGGAGGAAGGACAGGAGCTAAAGGGGAAGGGACCCATGCTTTCTGAAAGTTCCAGGGGTCTAAATTTGACTTTCTTTAGCCTTTCTCTGTCTCACTGCAGTATTTTCATTGTCTAGGCCACTTCAACGCGAAGACTGAATGTCCGCACTTAGCCGGCAAGGATATGGTATTGTCAGTTATCTAATGGTAGTTTTGAGTCTTAATCTAACACTCCACTCAGAGGAAGACTCTTTTCTCATGACATAATATTTTGTCCCTGCACAACTACACATCTGTTTTGTGTCCTCAGATGAGCCTGTTCAGAACTGCAGTCACATTACTGTGTTAGGTGATAGTAGACACAGGATCACAGTGATCTAAGCAACAGATCTTGACCCCAGCAGAAGGCAGCTGGAGATCCCAAGGCCTCAGGACAGTGGATGAAAGACTGTAGTAGAGACAGAACAAGGTGGATGTCAGGAAAGACTCAGTACCTACTCCACTTGTGTGACATTATTGCCACCTGCCCCTCCAGGGCCACCAGTTGCATCACAGCCCAGGCCTGGTCTCATAAAAGGTGTTACTAGAACTGGCTGGCTCCTCACCCACTCTGGCTGTCCTGATACCTGTCCACTCATCTGCGTTTGGTCTTTAGCTGGGTGAGTGTTTAGGGAGCCCAGGGAAGGCTCTGAGCAGGGTGGAGGTAGAGCTGGTGAGCTGTCAGAGGAAGAACGGGTAGAAGAATCAGGCAACCCTGAAAAGGGTGATAATTAAAGAAATATGTAGAATAGATTGTTTTATTTGGATCTGAAATAAAACTCACTTTTTTTCTTTTTTTTTTATTTAAATGAATGTTCAAGTACAGTTTTCACCC
>PVIA01012855.1:0-35419 GCA_004024845.1 Tonatia bakeri
CTTTGTTCCTGTAAACCCTTCCCCTTTTCCCCTGAAACTCCCTCTTCTCTCTCCTCTGGTCACTTTCTGCCTGTCCTCTATTTCAGTGTCTTTGACTATATTTCAAGTAAGCAAACATTTAAACTGAGATTTACTGTGCCAGTTAGTGTTTCTCAAATCTCTTTTTTGTTTTCAAAAGGAAAAAGCTTCTCTTGAAACTTCCTTCATGTTGACTTCAGTAATTTTCATTGTATTATTCCTTAAATATGTACAAAACTAGCTATAACTAGGTATAAGTGCTTTTTGCTTATAACTCGTTAAAAACTGTAAGAACACAAAATGAAAATGTTCTACAGATTTGCTGCACAACAATGTGACTGACTACATGTCACTACCAAACTGCACACTTAAAAATGGTTACAATGGTAAGTTTTTTAAACTATATTTTATTTTAACTAGCTATATTTTATTGATGATGCTATTACAGTTGTCCCATTTTCCCCCCTTATTCCCCTCTGCCCCCACACCCCCTTCCTCCCACATTCCCCCCACCCCTACTTAGTTCATGTCCATGAGTCATACATGTAAGTTTTTTGGCTTCTTCATTTCCTATACTACTCTTAATCTCCCCCTATTTTGTACCTACCATTTATGCTTCTTATTCCCTGTGCCTTTCCCCCCATGCTCTCCATCCCCTCTGATAATCCTCCATGTGATCTCCATTTCTGTGATTCTGTTCCTCTTCTAGTTGTTTGCTCAGTTTGTTTTTGTTTTTTAGGTTCAGTTTTAATAGTTATGAGTTTGTTGTCATTTTACTGTTCATATTTCTTATCTTCTTTTTCTTAGGTAAGTCCCTTCAATATTTCATACAATAATGGCTGAGTGATGCTGAATTCCTTTAATGTGACCTTATTTGGGAAGCACTTTACCTTCCCTTCCATTCTAAATGATAGCTTTGCTGGATAGAGCAATCTTGGATATAAGTCCTTACCTTTCATGACTTTGAACACTTCTTTCCAGCTCCTTCTTGCCTGCAAGGTTTCTTTTGAGAAATCAGCTGGAAGTCTTATGAGAACTCCTTTGTAGGTAACTATCTCCTTTTCTCTTGAGGCTTTTAAGTTTCTCTCCTTATCTTTAATCTTGGGTAATATAATTATGATGTGTCTTGGTGTGTACTTCCTTGGGTCCAACTTCTTTGGGACTCTCTGAGCTTCCTGGACTTCCTGGAAGTCTATTTCCTTTGTTAGATTGGGAAAGTTCTCCTTCATTATGTTTTCAGATAAGTTTTCCATTTTTTGCTCTTTCTATTCTCCTTCTGGCACCCCTATGATTGAGACATTGAAATGCTTAGAGTTGTCCTGGAGTTTCTAAGCCTCTCCTCATTTTTTTGAATTCTTATTTCTTCATTCTGTTCTGGTTGAATGTTTATTCCTTCCTTCTGGCCCAAACCATTGATTTGTGTCCCAGTTTCCTTCCTTCCACTCTTGGTTCCCTGTACATTTTCCTTTATTTCACTTTTCATAACCTTCACTTTATCCTCCATTTTTTGACCATACTCAACCATTTCTGTGAGCATCCTGATTACCAGTGTTTCGAACTCTGCATCTGATAGGTTGGCTATCTCTTTGTCACTTAGTTGTATTTTTTCTGGAGTTTTGATCTGTTCTTTTATTTGGGCCTTTTGGGCCTTTTTTTTTTTTGTCTCAGGGCACCTGTCACATAGTAAAGGGTGGAGTCTTAGGTGTTCACCAGGGTGGGGCAACCCACGTGGCTGCATTGTGACGCTGTATGTGGGAGAGGGTCCTAGAGGGAACAGTGCTTCTTGTTCAACTCTCTGCCGGCTTTCAGTCACTTCCCCCATTACCTACAATCAAATTAGTCCCTTCTGATGCTGATTCCCATGTGGGTGGGCTTGTGTACATTCTAGGACCCTGTGGGTCTCTCCAACAAACTCTCCTGTGAGCCTGGGAGTTTCTCCCACTGCTGCCTCAAACCCCACAGGTGTTTGCACTCAGAGGTTTTGAGGCTTTATTTCCCCGCACTGGGACCATGGGATGCGAGATCTATCTCGCTCCCCAGTTGTTCCTCCCAGTTTATCTTCACACAAATGTGCAACTGCCAGCTCTACCAGATGTCACCTCACTCATCCTGGTCTGCCAGCCACCACCTTGCTGCGAGTCCTTTGTCCAGCTGCTGGTCTCTGCCCCTCCTACGGGTCTGGATGAATATTTCTTCTTTAACTCCTTGGTTGTCAGACTTCTATACAGTTTGATTTTCTGGCAGTTCTGGTTATTTTTTTTAATTGTTGTTGTCCTTCTTTTGGAAGGACAAGGAGGCACAGTGTGTCTACCTATGTCTCCATCTTGTTCAGGAGTGGTAAGTTTTATGTTATATGTTTTTTAGTACCATTTTAAAAAACTATAACAATAAATCAAAAATACAAATCAAATAAAAACAAAACATCAGATAAATTCAAATAAAAACATCATTTAGTGTAACTATGGCAACATTTTTTGAAACTAAAGCCAATGTTAGGTTTAATTACAATTTGTACACCTAATTAGAAAAGCATAATAAGATGCTTTTATGTATTTTCTCTTTCAATTGTTGACTTAGATATTTGATTTTGGGCATGACAGATGGTTATCTGAATCACAGTTATTATCATTATAATTTTTTCCTCCTATCAGGTTATTCATTTGAAACCATCAGTTGATCATTTTAATTGGTCCAACTGACTTTAAAATAGGGCTCTCCAAAATATAATATTGATAAATAATGTTTTAAAAGCTTCTAACACAAAGTTCTCAATGTAGAATATTCATAAAGTGGTATTTCATATAAACACAGAATCAAATACCTCTGCTTACAACCTGAAGAAAGTGACTACTTTGCCTAGTTTCTTTTGAGTTCAACCTATGCTACCACAAGACCCATGGTGACTCAATTTTCTCACCATTTTTCTGTATTTAAACTACCGTGAACTATAAAACTCCCTTTATATTGGCACTGTGATTCATCGGCCTTCACTTTGCAAGAAGGCACAGTTTCTGCACTTGGGCGGTCTGGCTCTTTTCTCAGTAGTCACTGCCAATTAAAGCAGCATGATTATTTTTATGCTAGAAAATCAGAATTAATTTATTAAATAAATAAAGAGGTTGAACTTCATCACATCTGACCATATCATTGAAAAAGAACAGTTTTAGCTTTATAACTTGGAAGGTAATTAAATATGACCTTTATCAAACAGTAGGCAAGATGTTTTTCTTATGTTGATACCAGGAATGCCCAGCTAAAGACTGCCAACACTGTAACGCATAGCACAGTGACTAGAGTTAATAATGCAGCATTGCATATCTGAAAGTCACTAAGAAAGTAAATCTAAAAGAAAGAAAGTCTACCAACACATTAAAAGTTAAACAGTGCCACATCAACTATCATTTGGTGCCACCTCAATTTTAAGTACAAAGCACTAACACTCAAAGTATGTGGTTATAATATGAACACACCAGGTAAGCCAGATAAGCTTATATTTTATTACATTTTTTAGATCATCATTGCAATGGAAACACATCATTACTAATAGGCCGTCAATAACAGGTACATAGACTGCTGTAGTTTGAGGAAAAGCTCATATTTACAAATCTTTAAAGAATTAGAACACAGAAAAGTGGGATGGAAAGGCCCCCACATGAGAAAGGCATGTGCAGGTGTCAAGCCCAAACAGGACGGATGAAAGGGACATCGCTGCAGAGCACCCGCTTGGCTCAGGGTCAGAGCCTCAGCAGGCTGAGAGGATGGCTTAGTGCAGTGTTGAATCCCAAGAGGGTTGAGGATGGAGGGCAGCCTAGCATGGGGTTTCAGAGCCCACATGAGGCAAGGAGAGTGTTCTTGTAAAAGAATAGCCTAGTGTGGAGAGCGGGAGACTACCTAACCTGAAGAGGGTACCACTGTAGAGAGGTAGACTGGCATGGGATTCCAGGGCCGCACTTGGGCTGAGGGGTGTGTCTGTGTAAAAAGGTGGTCCAGCACAGGTTGCTACAGCCAAAGCAGGTGTGCTATCTAATAACAGAGCACCTAATATTCCTGATGAACATAGCATGTGATATTCCTACAGATACATAACTCAATCATGAGGAAACACCAAAGGAACACAAATCAAGGGCCATTCTACAAAAGGACTGCCCTAAATTCTTTAAGTTTCAAGGATCTGAGAGTCAAAGAAAGACAGAGGAACTATTCAGACCAAAGGAGACTCAGGAGATGAGAAATAATTGCATGGTGTGGCTCTGAACTGGAATCGTTTTGCTATAAAGTAGATTATAGGGCCATGGAGAAACTTGACTGAAATCTGAGGATTAGACTCCAATATATCAATGTTAACTTCCTAATTTTGCTGCTCGGACTGGAGTTAAGTAGGGAAACATCCCTGTTTCAGGAAATGCTCGCTGAGGTATTCAGGAGCGATGGGAGGAATCAGATTAGCAACTTCCTTCCAAAAGGTTTGGCAGAAAAAAGGTCTTAGTACTTGCAACTTTTCTCAGAATTTGAGGTTGTCTCATAATTTAAAATGTAACAATACTAAGTTTTAAAAAGAGATGAAAATCATGTATAAAGCGTGACCAACTGTAAACAGTGCAGGCTGCACAGCTGTAAATGTCTCCGTATTGAGCGCTTGTTATGTGTCAGATACTGGAGTGCACAGTTTGCACACTTTATCTTACTGAGCGCCACACCAGTCTTATACAGTGGGTATTACGAGCTTCATTTTATGCATGAGGAATCTGAGGCTCACAGAGGCTAAGTGATTCACCCAGGTTCTTAACTAACCTATTGACCTGCTCAGAGAAAAGAGTGGAAAAAAATGCCCAATGTGTTAGTAGCAGCAGTCCCTGGATAGTGGGACTATGAACAACTTCTGTTTTTTCCTTTTGTAGTTTTCAGTATTTTCCAAAATATCCACCCTGGCATATTGCTTTTGAAATTATGGAGGGGGGGGAAGAGAAAGTTGTCATTTAAAAAGTAAACCATTTGTTGTGGAGCAATGTAAAAATATGCTGATTATTCAAAACCATATTGAACAACCCAAACTACTAATAGTGATACTATCTTTTAGAAGTGATATTACTGCTGATTTTCATTAAAAAAATTTTGCTTCTCTGTAATTTATTTTCTATAATTGATTCATTCATTCAACCAATATGACTGAGCATCTGCTATGATTTATTTTTATAAGAAAAATTGAAACTTGCTAAGAAAAAATCTGCAGTATAAGTCCAAAGGTACTTACTATATTAAAAAACCAGGAAGGAAGAATATATATGCTTAGAGAAAGACTAGTCAAAAAAATGTTAGTAGCAGTTATGTTTTAATTGTGAATGAGAGGAAATTTCATCTCCTCCTAATACTTTTTTCTACACTTGCCCAGTTTTCAACAAAATGTGTTACTTATGTAGTCTGTTCGTAGTTCGGTCTCCAGTGCGTAAAGAGCACCTGACACATGCTGGGAGTCAAAGTTTGCTGAATGAAGAAATGCTCCTGAGAACAAATGCTCCCAAAATATAGTTTTTAAAAGCATCACTGGCCTTCATTTATTTATTAGCTTATGGTAGTTGACAAACTTTTCATTCAACCTGCTCTGTTGTGCGGGAGAGGGCCAAAGAGAAGGCCTAGCTGCCACTTACTAGGTAGTGGTGATGGGGAGAGCGATGTTACAGAAGACAGGGTGAGCAGAAAGAGGGGACACACTAGTTATATTGCTTTACTGTATTTATTAAGATTTCTAGTCAACAAATTTCCAGGAGAATTGGAGGTGACACATCACTGTCCTTGCATCCATGGAGGGTAGACTTCGTGCCATAGTAGCTGGGTTCCTTGGGAGTGACATCTGAGGTTCAAAAAGGAATGGAGGGGTGGGATGAGGTTAGGGTGACTCAGTCACAGCTCCTATGTCGCTTATAATTATGAATCTCGTTTCTCTGGTGATATAAATTAACTTGGATCATAAACCCAAAGAGAGACCAGATATAAGGCTAATGTGGGGTCATAAGTCCCTTAGCTGGTACGTGAACCCAGCTGAGTGCTCAGCATCCACATCTGCACTTGGCTGTCCAACCCTGTACTCATTGACAAGGGGGTTGTGTGCTACAACGATATTGCCAAGTTTGGAGATTCTCAAACATCATATGAAGCAGTCCTTAGGCATATCCAGGGATTATGAGAAGAAACAATCATTGGAAGTCATCCTTGAATCCTCTCTTTCTCTTACATGTATACATTGGAAAATTCTGTTGCTTCTACTCTCAAACTCTATCCACAACCAGACCACTGCCCCTCTCTTACCTCACTTGGTTATTGAAGGAGCCTCTTGACTATGCCCTGCTTCAACCCTTGCCCCCTAGTATATTTCCCACAAAGCACCCACAAGGATTCCTTGAAAATCTAACTCAGAGTCTGTCTTCACACAGAAATCTACAACGGCCCTTGCCCTTGTGCCCCACAAATCTGTTATCTTTCTGATCTAATGTTCTACGGCTTTCCCCTTGCTCACTCCACTTTAGCCACCTCGGCTTCCTTGCTGTTCCTCAGACAGGCCAGGCACATGTTTCCCTTGCTCTACCTTCTGCAGGAAGTTGCCCTGCCCCCATCCAGTGGCCCTCTTTCTCACCCCTGAAATCTCCTCTGAAATGTTACCTTACCAGAGAGACCACTCCTGACCATCGATGTCAAGTAGAAACCACCTGTCTAGACACCATCTCCTTCACTTGGCTTTTTTCTTCATAGCAATCGTCATTATCTGGGACAGTTCTGCTCACCAAGTGTGTCCAACTTTCCCAAACACATGGTATGAGTGCACTTCCTCACCTTTTGAAGTCGGATGCAGCCATGTGACTTGCTTTGTCCTGTGACATGTGAGTAGAAGTGTCCTGTGTCACTTTCGGGCATAAGCTTTAAGAGCCAATATGCAATTGACCACTCTGCCTTCTCCCACTGCCATCGAGATGAGCCATATGTCAGACGGTCTGGGCCCCTGGGTGAAGCTGCACAGAGCACAGCCCCCAGTCGACCTGCAAGGAGTATGGAGTGTCTGGTGAGAAATAAATGATGTTGTCTTAAGCCACTGAGACATTGGGATGTTTACTGCTATAAACAACCTAGCCTACCCTGACTGACATACCACATACTTATTTGTTTTATTGTCTCCCCTGTTTCCATCTAGAATGTAATTTCTATGACAGTAGGACTCTGTTCGCTGTTAATTTCTAGTGCCTAAAACAATGCCTGGAGCGTGGTAGGTATTCAATAGATGTTTGCTGGCTGACTGAATGATAAGTTGATCACATCAACAGAATTAGAAAGATTTAACAGTGGCAGGTGAATCTAATCTTGGACTCACCTACAAAAACATTCATTCTACCTGATCTGAATGTGAACAAAATGGTTCCTGATTCAAGATCAGAAATGTGGCTGTTTATCTCACCCGACACAGTGGGAAAGCACACATCGCCTGTGGGTACAGAGCTAGTCACAAAAGCACTAAAGTAGCTGAAGTCACAACACAAATAGAGATCTGGCACACTGCTGAGGGGATGCAGTGACAACATAAATAAAAAGCATTAGCAGGGTTTGTGTGGATGCTGAATGCTGATGTGGTTTCCTTTCCCTGCGTGGACATTAGCATTGGTAATGAACTGAGCTTCACAGGCCTGGGATTTTATCTGCTGTTATCACAAATTGGTGGATGAGCCCCTCTCAGGACTTTTGCAAAAGCTGTGTGCGCTTTTGTGAGCTGCTTTCTTTTCATCTGCTTCCTCCTGGTCGTCCTGAATCTGTGTGGGGATAATGCATTTCCTGTATCATGTGGCACAGTACAAGGAAACTCATTGTACCCCTTTGGTGGAAGAGTACATCTGTAAGTAGTTTTTAAGAGTGTACTGAAGGATCTTGTTAGGGTGACTTATTCTCTCAGTTCCATTTGGTTGATGAAGTGGGTCACGTGACAGATGTGCATAATGAACTGCTTCAGTTGCTGCCAGTGGGAAGCTCAGCCTATAAAATGCAAAATTTCATAGACTTGCTGAAGGCATAGCAAGCTGATCACATAAGAGAGAAGTCTACCTCATTCCGAGTTGTCATTTCTTACTGCCACATACAATGTGCCAGTGTTGCTAGGCTTTTACTTTCCCCCAAAGTAATTGCCCTCCCAGTTTATTCCTCATTCAAAGCAGAAAGGCAGTTGTTTCTGCATACAACTCCCTAAGGAGCAAACATCCTTAAGATGTGCAAGTAATCCTCCATTAAATGCACTTGCAAGGACTCTGTTGTATGTTTTGTGTTTTAAAAAGGAAACATTTATATCACAGAGCAGGATTGCTGGGTTTTGGGGGACTTTGTTTTGTTTTTTGCCTCTTTGCCATCTCTTTTCCTTTCACCCTTTTAAATAATTCTTTTCTTTCTCTGTTCCATTTGCTCATTTTTTCTCTTTAAACTTATTGGTAATGCCCCAATGGCTACAACATAAGGAATATAATTTACCTCCCATTTTCTGTGGGTGGTGCAGAATAGTGATGTCCAAGCCAAAAAACACAAGTGACAAACCTATTCCAGGAGTAGTCCAACTTGCAGCCCCCTCCAGATGCTCCTGAGTCGCTAAGGAACAGAGAGTGAATGAAGAAATAAAAGACAACAATTCAAACTCTAGCCCTAAATACAATAATAGGGGAAATGATTAAAAAGGGCACAAGTCGATTCAATTCATTTCTACCATGGAGTGTCCAGATGTGCTCAACACTCACTAGGCACTGCAGGGAGTTGAAGAGGCAGAGCACATGGCCTTGGACTTGGAAAAAGTCAGTGAACAAATGATGGTGTATGATCAGATATCTAAATGCCGTAATAGCTGCACAGAAAATAGAGCTTTAGGTGGTCCCAGAGGAAAGAGCTCAATGAGAACTTAGATTGTCAGGCAAAGTTTTAAGCAGGCAGCAGGAACCGAGCTAAACCTTGAAAGACAGGTAGATTTTAGATGCTGTCAAAGAGCAAATCACTATTAAAGACGTCAGGAGTCATGACATCTTCATCAAATTCAGCTGTTTTGGGCACCTCACTTCATAACCCCAAATTCCCAGATAATTACATAAGTTAGCTACACAAATTATCTAAAGAATATTGAAAAAATTAATCAGAAGTTAGTATTGGGTTGGCCAAAAAGTTCATGTGGTTTCGTAAAATAAAAGACACATTTTTCATTTTCATCAATAACTTTTTGATTTGAGTATTTTGGGTGTGTCAGCTATCTCCTGCATGGTATAATATTGATTTTTTTCACTTGGTGTCTTGATTTGATTGCTGTCAACTTCAACTGGTCTGCTTGACCACGAAGCATCATCTAAGGAGAACTCTCCAGCACAAAACTTGGCACAGCACCTTCTCCATACACTGCACAAATCTTTTTTTTGCACATCAGTTGCATTTTTATCTTTCTTGAAATGATAAGGCATAATTTGCCGAAAATGTCACTTATTTTCTTCCATCTTCAATATTAAAATGTGTATACGAAAATTCACCAATCTTGATTGTTTTTTTTTTAAATGCATGCTGATATGACAGCTGTCACAATACAATCCAACAAAATTGTTTTGAATGAAGTTAAAGACAACTAAGTGCTATTAGAGCCTAACAGAGCACTATCTTACGGGAAAAAAACAAACGAACTTTTTGGCCAACTCAGTATAAGGCAATTAATTACAACATAAAGTACTAAGCTGTCACAGCTGTAAGCTTCAAACGGATTATGAAGACAGGAGGATTGTTTCTCTTGTACACCCATGAGTGTCATGGATTAAAAGTGCTTCTGAGAATTTAAGAAAATAGAAAATATAATCTGAGAAACGAGAGCTCAACCTCCTAGTAGCAAAACAGTTTATGAAATGTCTTTTGGAGCCTTTAAAATATGTTGGATTTGGCTTCAGTGAGTGTAGTGAATTTTCCTTTGTAGACAGAAAGCTGGCACCGGGGCACAGGAGAGCCCCCGGCAACACGGCAACCTCCTTCTGTCTCTGATGCTGGCCAGCAGCCTCTGGTGAAAACCCCTGGCTCTTCTCTGCAGTGGAATGGCAAGACTTGGCAGCAACTGTTGAGTTCACACAGAGACCAGAGTGACTTGTTCTCAGGGTCAGCAACAGTGGAGGTGAGAGGCAGCTCAAGGCCAAGAGTTTGCCTTTCTGACTCTTCTGGAAAAATGTAGCACTGTTGCATTTATTTCTAATTGTAATACTTTGCTGTGGTTTTCCTGGCTATGAGACATACCCTTTCAACCATTTGCTTTCAAAAGACCTTTGTTAGATTTGACCTGGTTGTTTCAAGTCAAGAGCCATGTGCTATCTCTTCAGCTCCCTGCACAGTGCCTAGCCTAATGCTCACCACATCTGGACGCTCATGGTGGAAGTGAATTGAAGTGACTTAGAGGCTTTTTCATCAGAATAGCTACCCCATAAAATTTATTGCCCCAAATGCCACTTATTCCTATTTTACAAAAATTAGTAATATGGTTTCTAAGGTCTTGAGCCCAGAATTAGTCCTTTTGGTTATGAAGGGCTGGAAGGAAAAATTAGAGCTTATGAAAAATAGAAAGAAACCCTTTTGGACCATCTCCCTTATTCTGAATGCCGTGAATATTTAAATGTGGGAGTACACGCACATGGTATACATGTGTGTGTGCCTGTGCACAACACACATTCTCACACATCACCTATTTTACTGAAAATATCCTGATAGAAATCCTTATTATTTTTCTTTATGTCATGGTTGTAGTCCTTTCATCATGGGCACCTGAGAGGTATATGTTTGCAGGTAGCTGAACATATAGCTAAGTGGTCTGCCTAGAACCTAAAATTAGAATGAGTTAATGGTTCTACTGGGAAAGATTCTTTCCCTCAATCTTTTCATTCCCAAACTTTGCTACCCCTGATTCCTGCAGGGGCTGAAGTCACGCTAGATACTACTCAAAAGTAATAACTCCTGAGAAACTGTCTGGAAAATCAACATGCGAAAGGCAGTTGGCCCCAGAAACCGAGGACTCTTGGCTACAGCAGTGGCATGTTAAAGCCTCAGAACAGTAAAAGGAACCTGTATTTCCTATATTTTAAAATGTCTATTGTTTCAGCCTCAGCTTTCGTGAAATTGAGGGAAATGAATTAAAGATTTTGCTTTTAACATCTTTACAAAAATAAAGGATTATTATTGTTATTCCTTAAAAAACAATGAAAATAGGTGCTGAAATATAGATGCTTTCTTAAAATGACTTGGAATAATTATATTTGTTAAACTGGGCAGCCCTGATATTATATGCTATATAAATCAACTTTCATTATTCTTTAATGATTCTGCAATTCTTTTTTTCCAGAACTTTGCAAGCTTGACTTGAGTTCACCTTGCTGTGGAATGCTTTTAAATGGCATGTCATCAAAGAGCAGAGGAAAATGATAAATTATAGATGGCAAATCATATAGTAGGGATTTAGGTAGTAATAAGGTAAGGTTATAAGCAATAAAATAAAAATTTTCCCAATCAACCTCTACATTAGGAACAAAAAAAAACCTGTCTGCATAATTAAAGAGAGACATGTCAACATGTTTGTTAATATGCTATTCTGAGGGCTTAAAAAAAAACCACCTTGAAATCATAAAGTGAAATACTGAGTGGAGAGTATTATGCTAAGTGAAATAAGCCAGTCAGAAAAAGACAAATACCATATGATTTCAGTTATATGGGGAATCTAACAAACAAAATGAACAAAAAACACAAAAATACTGGGAATATTTGTTAGTTTAAGTGAAAAAATTCTGTATTTATGGATGGGTATGAAGTAACTTCACTACAAGTATACTCTGGAAATACAGCAATCAAGAAAGAAAAGAAAAGAACTTGGTCTCACTCTCTTCGGCAGCTGGGGGTCAGGACAACAGGGTGGTTAAGAGTGCACCTGGGTCTAACTTTTGGCCAAGTCCCTCCTAACTTTAACTTTTTGGGGTTTCAGTTTCCTCAGCTGTAAAACATGGAAGACAGTGAGTCCTAGCTCATAAGGTTCTGTGAGAATTACAAGTAAGCATTTAAAATAGAATCTAACAGAGGAAGCACTCAATAAAAATGGGTTGTATAATGTCCTATCATTCCTCTTCCCCAACTCCCTGGCGGCTTCCCTTCTCCCTCTGAGTGAAAACCGAAGTCCCTGCCATGTTCTGAGGCCCCACACAGCCCCCTGTGCTCTCTCTGACCCTAGATCTCTGCATTTTTCTGCCCTCTCCAAGCTTGGCATCCAGGCCGCCTGCCTATTCCTCAGACACGCCAGGCACCTTCCCATCTCAGGACCTTCAGTTACCGCCCACCCTGCCTTAAAGACTGTCCCTCAGACACGCTCACAGCTGGCTGTCACTTCCTTCAGGCCTGTACTTCAAAAGTGCCTTATCAGTGACTCTGATCCTGGACTGTTACCTAACATTTCAATACCTCATCTCCACGGACATCTCATAGTGTCCTTTCCTGGCTTTTTTCCTCAGCACTAACATTTTCCTCCTCAGCACTAACTACTTCCTACTGTGCTACATATCTCACTACTTTATGTTGTTTATTTTCTACATCTGCCATCAGAATATAACCTCCAAGAAAGCAGGGACTTTTGTTTTAGTCACTGTTGTATCCCCAGTGCCTAGACTGTCTGTCACAATAGTAGCCGTCAATACATATTCAGAGGCTGAATGAGTGGGTAATTTTCCTTAATGAAAAATAATAATAGGTATATGCTACACATATATTTCCTCATTCCAAAGTTTAATGAAATACAATTTTTTGCCACATAAATTTGTTTTGGTTGCCCTGCTGATGGTGAACCATAGATACAGCAACAAGCACTCCTTAAAGCCTAACGGCTCTGTAGCGAAAGTGAAAGGACAAGGTTAGGCCACCCTGGCCATGATGCAGCAGCTGCTTCTTCTGCGTCTTCATTGGTTCATCTGCAGGAAGAAGTAACGCTGCGTGCTGAACCTCCCTACTTCCTCCCCAGCTGTGGATAAGCCAGGGGCGACTTCAGATTTGCCCTTTCCACCCTGTCCTTTCAGTAGCTACAAAGGAGTGGAAAAGCTTCGTAAGTAACCGTGCCACATAATTTCCAAAATTTGAACATATGCAAAGGCAGAGAATATAGAATACTAGACGTAATTACCGGGGAAAAATTTCTCTAACTACCTCTCTCCTTCTCTCTCTCACTCCCCCTCCACCCCCGCCCCCCACTGAAGGGATGGTATTTCTACACATGGACATGTTTAGAGGGGCAGAGGCAAAATGAAAAATAAAATTTCCTGAATACCTACTGTGCTCCAGGCGTTCCACTAGGGGCTTTACACCCTTCATGTAATTCATTTCTTGCAATGATCCTACATTGGTGACACTACTATATGCAATCTCTAGAAGAACTAGGTGAAACCAAGGCTCAGAGAAGTGACCTGCCCAAGGCCACCTGACTAATAACTGGCAGAGCAAGGCATGGAGCATTTATCAGGAACCTGATGACCACTTTCATCTTCTCTTTGCCCCTGTAAGCAGTTTCCTAAGCATTAGATCAATTCGTGTGTCTTGACTAACAACCACTGAATTAGACAATTAGTGTTCAGGATGGATTTCTGCAACAGCTTAAAGCTGTTGGCTCAGAGCTACTGGGGACTCAGCAGCTTCCCCTTCTCTCATCAATGAGGTGAGGACATATACACCAGGGACGGGCTGATATCAGAGGAAGAGCAATATCTGGCCTCTTTTGTGGTCCCCCTCATCAGTAACCAGATGTGACATTTCCCTCCCCTAACAGTCTTAGCTCCTCATTCTACTCTTTTGACACGCTTGTACTGCTCTGCTTTGTTTGATAAAAATGAATATATTCATCTTATTTAAACCCCTTGACATCACAACTGTCCTTTCTACCTCATTCCAGGTAGGATTCCACTGAAAGAGTTAACGCCCCTTGCATCTAACCACCAGGCAATGTGAGAGTGGGAAAAGATCACCCCGTCCAACTTCCTAGTGCCGTTAATGGGGAGACCACAGAATCGAGACCAGAACCCTGGGTTTCTTAGTTCCTTAGTTTTTCACTATACCACACTACTTCCATTGTCTTTGAGCAGAGGTGTGATATATGTCGAATGTGTTTGAAGAAAAAAGTCACCTGGTAAAAGTTGTGTAGGCAACACAGGGGCCTACAAAGACTATAGGTGGAGATAGGATAGCAATAGTTCAGGAAATAAGTAGCAATCACTTTAACTAGGAAGATGGCAGCAGAAATGGGACAAAAGGGGGCCAAACTCAAGAAACATTATGATAATGGACTTGCAGGGGCTCATAACTGATTCAGGAGGATGCATTTATGGGATGACAAAAGGAAAGTCAAAGCTAAAGAAAGAGCAAGTGTGGTATAATTGTTAAGCCAAATCTGATTTCAAATCCTAGATCCCATGTGTTTGTTGTATGACCCTCTATTCATTCAACAAATATGTACTGAACACCAGCATGGGCCAGGCATTGCTCTGGGCCCTTGAACTGTATCAGAGAGTAAAATTGATAAAGATTCTGGAGCTTACTTTCTAGATATGTCTTAACCTTCCTAAGCCTCAATTTCCTCATACATAAAATGGATAGAAGAGTATTCATCCATAGAGTTGTTGTGAGGATTAAGTACTCAACAAATATTAGGGAACACCATGCCCAAGTTTGGGGTCTCAGTAACTGATAAAAAATGACATTAATAGCAATTGTGAAGTTGTACGAATAAGATGGTCTTGAGGCAAGATTCAGTGTTGGTGTACTGAGTTATTAGCCCTTTATCATCCCAAATTCCTAATAACATATGTAATCCAGGATCATTACAGAATTTGATCTGTATGTTTACCTTAGGGAACAGTGATTTGTATTCATCTATGCACCCTTATGTCCTTTAAATAAAGAAGTTGAGACTATAACAAAAAACCCTCAGATTTTTTAGTTTGACCCAAGTTAGGAAAGAGTGAGAGGCTTCTGTGGAAGGATGCTCATCCTGTTCTGCTGGGTCTGGGCTCTGTCGTGATGTGCAAGAGCCCCGGGGGAACTGAGAATGAGGTTGCACACAAATACTTATCCCTATAGGATTTTTCACTTACTTTCTGATTTACCAGTCTTCTCTGCAGGACTGTGAACAGGATAAAATTGGGCCTTAAAAGCATTATGAATTAAAAGAGTTATGGATAATAATAATAATGATAATAATAACAGCTATAATTAAATATTCACTAGGTGATAGGCACTCCACTGTATTTTACACAATATATTTAATTTAATCCTCTGACAACCCTATACTTGACTCTTATTAGCCCATTTTACATATGAGAACACTGAAGCTCAGATAGATTGAGTAAATCGTCCAAGGTCAGGTACCACAATATGGTACCTCTATAGATTAAGTCCAAGCAATTTGACTCCAAGTCCAACGTCTCCATCACTATGCCACTGGTCCTTAACATGAGAATCACTAGGGAGCATTCAAAAAATATTCATGCCTGGGTTCCACCCCAAGAGAGTCTGATTTAATTGGTCCAGGTTGGGGCCCAGGCAGAGATGCTTTTTAAAAGCATCCAGGTGGTTCTACAACAGCCAAGTTGAAGACTCCAATATATAACACAGTCTCTGACTAAGTATACCACCCAAGGTCAGCTGCTAGGAAAAAGTAGAGCTGGGTTCTGAATTCAAATCTGTATGGATCCAGAGTTTGGTTCTATCAACACCCTTCCCCTAACCATGATTTCTACCATTTCCACTCTAGTATCATTTTCCATATGAAGTACTTTCACAACTTACACAGCATATTCAAAGACATAGAAAAAGAAGGGTTCTCCAGTCAGTGTAGCTTATGAAAACTGTTGCTTTCAAGAAATATTTCTTCTTAAATTCTCCTCATCCTCCTAGGATTGTCCTCTGAAAAGTATTCTAAGTATAATGGTGAAACATCCAGTTTTTCTGTGAGCTTATAATTGAAGTGGTTCTTTGGGGCAAACACAAAAATCATTTTATCTAAAATTTTAATTGAGACCAATTCAGTGCCCTGGGAATCAGTTCCAATGTTTGGCTCAGGTTTCTGGCACTGAGCACTGGGACTGGCCTCAAGCCTGCACCGAGTAACCTTACAGCTGCACCTCAGGGCTGCCCGCCAAAAAGCTAGTCTCATGGCAGCACTATCCTGTGGCTTCACACCAGAACATTAAGCCTGAATACCCAGACTGGCTGAAAGCAATGCACATGACTGCAACTCACAAGAAACAAACAACTTACAGGAGTCACCTTGTGTGTCATGGTAGCAGGCTCTGACATTTCTGGGAGCAAAGAGGACTAATTTTCATTGGCTTGTGGAGGAGCAGAAAAGGGTGTTTTTCCAAGTTTAATTTACAGCCAAAAAGTTGTGAATTGATATAACCATCCCATAAAAGGGAAAACCATCCGTCCCTTCCATTTGTAGACAAGTTTGTAGCAGCCCTTTCAAAAACAAAGAAGACCAGAAACCAACTATCCTGGTTTAGGGGCAAGAGAGATCAGAGTCTGGAATCTGGTCTTCCCACTAACCAGTTGGATTTGGGCATATAACTTAATCTCATTGTGCCTTGGTTTACTCATATAGAAAATAAGCTTTGGGTTTATTAAGTGAACATTAAATCCTGGTTTTAAAATTATATTATATGTGTGAATATATATTTATAGTTTTTCTAATTTGGTATAACCACTTGAAACACATCCTTTTACTACAGAAAATTTGAATTTCTGAAAGTCTGAGGTTGACATTAAAGGTGGATTTAAGAACAAGGAATTATAGAGTTTTACCTGTAGGAGGTTATTTTGATAATGTACTCCAACTTCCTCCTATTATCTTCTTCCTTTTGTCTTCTCTTTCTTTTCTTCCTTTTTTCAACAAATATTTTCTGAGTCCTGGTATGCACCAGACACTGAGCTGAGCTCTGGGGACCAAGATGGTGAGTCCTAGCCTTAAAAAACTTACAGTACAGTAGAGAGAGACCAGTGAACAGGTGACTAAAACACAGTGAAGTAAGTGCTACAATAGAGGTGACCATAGGGAGCAATGGAAAACAGAGGCCAGCTCAGGGTGGGTAGGGGTGGGAGGGAGTCAGGGAAGCATTTCTGGAGAAATGACATCTGAGCTGAGGCCAGGAAAGGAGGCCACCTTTGTAGGCGGAAAACAGCATGTGTCTTTGAATATATTACAGAGGGAACTCCGGAAGGGTGGAAGGATTGCCCAAGGGCATGCAACTGGCCAGTGGCAGACGTGGTAGTGGAACTGGAGCTCCAAAATGATAGGTTTGGTTGAATGGCAATGACATAAATGAATAGTTATTGCTTTGTTTTTTGGCAGGGGTGAAGCATCACAATTCCTGCCTTTGCTGCCACCAACTTAAGAACCAGGGCTCTTTTCTGGGGCTCTCTAGGCTTAAGATCTCCCCTCTCAGGCTCCAGTGCCTTCAGCAGCAGCTCATCAACACAGCACCAGCACAGCTCAAGTCCATCATCTGAAAAACACCACCACCGATCTACTACGGATGAGGCTCTTCTGCTAGCTGAGTGGTGTGGATGGATAAAGAACCTGGCTCTACTGGTTAGGAGACAAGCCTTGGTTAGTGACGGCTCAGTTACAGGACAGTTACAAGTCATGATGATTGCTTTCAAATATTTGAAGGATTAGAAGAAGGGCTTAGATTCATTCCGTGTGGGCTGAAGGGGAAGAAAAAGAACCGAATGAGTGTATAGATATAGATAAGTATATCTTCCCCAACTAAGAGGAGGGTGGTTGCATTGGTAAGTGGTAACACCACCCCAAAAGTATTTTAAACCAGAGCAGAATGACCACTCCACTGGGATGTTACAAAGGGAAGTCACGCCTCTAATAAGATTTGGATCACAGAGGCCTAATCAAGTCTTTCCAGCTCAGAACTTCTATGATTCTGTATTTTGACAGTTGCCTGGGCCAACTGAAGTCTAACTGCAGTGCTAATTTCTTATCTACTCTTCACAAAGTATTTACTTTCATCTCTAGTTAATTAGCATTTGCAAGCACACTATTTTTACATTTCTAAGCAGAGATATACTTATTGTATTTATCACAATATAATATAAGAACACAAGTTAGCGAGAGGTTTTTCCCCCCACAGAATACATTAATATATTTACCACAAGGCACTGAAGCTGCCATATTTACATGATAAAATGGGCAGTTCGGTGTGCGTGCTATGTGCACACTCACAGCCACGTATTCAGTCTGGTGCGTGTGTACTGCCTTATTTTAGGTATAATTTGTCTGTGTACTTACATGCCGTTTGCTAGGATCTATCCTCTTACGGACCCAAAAGAAATTTTATAAACTTCCTTCCCTTTCTTTGACTTCGGATTTTATTGTGGAAATTGCTGCTGTCCCATTACTTTAAACATGGAACAAGAGAAGGGGGAGTAGAGAAAGTAAGCATTGCGGATATTACTGGCAGTTCTCACAGGCAGAATTTAGATTTTACCCCCCAAGTTATTTTGAGAGGTCAGTGGTAAAGATGATTAACATTGTTTTTAGGTGGACCCACTCTGTTGCCAACATAGTGAAATAAAACATATCATTTGCTTTTACCTGCTTTATATGCTTGGTGCATGTAATGTGTTATAAATTTATAAAATATATTAAATTATATCAATTAAATATATAACATATATAATATCTAAATTGTTTTAAATTAGTGTTTGGATGATATATTACTTGAGGTCTAAAATATGTATTTTTATTCTTTTTTTTAAGATGTTTTACTTATTTATTTTTAGAGAGGGGAAGGGAGAGAGAAAGAGAAGGATGGAAACATCAGTGTGTGTTCCTCTCACATGCCCCCGAGTGGGGACCTGTCCAGCAACCCAGGCATGTGTCCTGACTGGGGATCGAACTGGTGACCCTTTGGTTCGAAGGTCGGCACTCAATCTACTGAGCCATGCCAGCCAGGGCTGAAATATATATTTTTAAAACAACATAATAGCTTTTTTAAAAAGGGAAAAAGAATGCAAGTCCATTTTCAAAGTGTTCAAAATCAAACAACAGTAAAAGGACCAGGCCAAATGAGCTGCCTCTTCCCTAAAAGCCAGGGAACAGAAATCCCTTGAACATATTATGCAAAGAAACTTGCCCTGTACTAGCTCCCATAGTTGACCTTAGAGAGAAGCTTATGTTCAACTATACATAAAAGAAGAAGGAGCCCAGGCCAGGTAGATCAGTTATACGGAGCATCATCCCAACACACCAAGGTTACAGTTTCCATCCCCAGTCAAACACACGCAAGAAATAACCAATGAATACATAAATAAGTGGAGCAACAAATTGCTGTTTCTCTCTATCTCCCCAGTAAATAAAATAAATTTTAAAGAAGCAGATGGAGGTGGAGGAGATGGAGGAGAAGGAGAAGAGTTCCTTAGCTGCTGGTGTAACGGTGCATTGTGCACAGAGAGGAATGCTGGGAGTGGCTCAGCCAGTCCGTGAGCAGTGTGTGTAGCCACTGGGAACAGACTCTGGGGTAACTGTTTACTGTGCATGGGATGAAAAAATCACCTCTCTCAAGGTAATCCTGTGTAGGGCTTCTCCTCAAAGAGTCATCGTTGTAAGACCTCTCATACAAATGCACAATTTTAGCTTTATAATGTACTGATATGGTAGCACACTAAAAAGGGCCAGTAGAACTAGCGAGTACTGCAGCAAGGAGCTATAGATTGGCTGATAGACTCCTTTTTTCCCCTTCCAGTTGTTTTTCATAAGAGAAAAATGTTTTTGCTAATCATATTTTTACCAAAACAGCAAAAACAAGGGGATACCAGGCAAAATCCCTTGAAATCACTGCAGGAACAAAGCCAGAACCAGGTGGGGCACTGGCAAAAGAGGGCAGTGGGCCATTCTGGGAGGAAGACAAGGACAACTGGGAGCAGAGGATGGGACAAAGTCTGCAAAGCAGAGGAGCAGATGACGGAAGATTCTACAGCTGCTCACTGCAGCTGCTCTAACAGTCGACTCTGCTTCAAAGGAGACACAAATGCGTTTAGAAATGAAAGACGTGGGGGCATAGGAAAAAAACATACCTTCCATTCCCAACCATTTGGAATATAATCTTCACAAAACTCATCCTGTTCTCATGAGATGGTTATTTTTAGGATTCAAATATAGGCAAAATACTAACCAGCAAACCCTATGTGCTGCTTAGCTGCAAGCACAATGGATAGTCCATTACTGAAAGCACATTGCAATTTCTATGGACAAACTTGTAGCTGGAGCCTTGAACATTAGAAATTATAGCAAGTTAGCAATATGTATGATAGTTTATGGCCTTGCCCACCTGGTTTTGGACTCATAAAATGCTTTGTCACATGTAACCTTCATTTGTGTATGCTTTAGGCCACATAATGGTTTTAAGTCTTTTTTTGTTTAACTCAGTACAAATAAGGGTAGTTTATTTCTCTACTCCGAAATGATGTCCAAGGACCGTGAACCCTGCTGAACTCTCTACTATCCCAAGGATTGGCTCTGGTTGACTTGAAATCTTATCCTGAGGAAACCAATACATGGTTGGGGAGCGAGAGGACAGGGGCAGGCCAGCCCCATCCACCCCCATGTTTTCTCAGGATCCACAGGCAGCCGAGGTAGTGCAGTTTGACCTCCTGACAGGGGCAGCATTTATGATTGGAATTAGGTGTTCTTCAAAAATGTCAGGGACTGAGAGAAGTCACTAAAGATGGGGAGAGAATTAACAGTAACTGCATAGTTACTGGGCTGTTGTACAGATTAAAAAATATAATAGGCTCCTAAAGAGTAAGTCATTTGTCTAAAATCACATAGAAAGGTCGGAAGTCAAATAAAGGCCTGTGATAATCCAAAACTCTTTCTACTACCACAAGACACCTTGGAGGTCTCATAATTCTATAGACCTCTTTCTTCTTAAGGTTTATAAAATGCTGACAGAGAATGCTTATTCCACTGATTCAGAAAGTTGAAGCCCATTTTCAGGCAGCAGATGCCTTTGTAGGGCAGCAGCACTCTCCTGAGACTCCAGTCAGGCACTTAGAACCACTTAATTTGCTCCAAGGCCTCCAGCCAGGCCTGAGCCTATGGAGGCCTAGGGCCACTATCTCCCAGCTCAATTAGGCGTGACACACTTCTGGAAGGGACAGTGGTCCATGAGGCATGTTGTCCAAACAGCCCTAACGATAACATGCTACTAAACGCAAAGCACTTTAGTTTGGTTGAGATGTGTTCTTACGAGCATGTTTAAAGAATTGGGATAATTTCAGTGAGCAATTCAACTGACAGAATAATAATGCTGACCTCTAGCATGAAGCCATATTCATCATCTCATCCTGCTTCGTCTGATCCTAAAATGCTAGCATATCCTATTACTCCCCAGTAGTAATATATAATATTACTATTATATATCCTATCTGTCCCTTTCAGGGAGGATGTCTCTTCATTGTTCTCACATGCTTCCCTCAGTCTTCCCTTCATACCCCAGCTGCTACTGAATCTTCTGTCTAAAACGCCTTCACTTCTCCAGTCAGCAAATCCCACCCCTTCTTCCAAGGCGCTTCTCAAAACCCACCTTTTCTCCCCTAAGCGAGCCTTCATAACTCCAGTCAGCAGTGGCCTCTAAAATCCTGAGTAGCCGTAAAGTATCTCCAGCTTTATTTTCAGATGTGATTATGTTCAACTTGGAACTTGATTGTGAGTGCTCTGTAAACTCTCATTATCTCATCTTTAAATCTCCCCCGCCCCCAGTTGCTAAACTCAGCATCTTGAAGGCAGAAGTTCTGTTGACATACTAAATTGACTGGCAAAGAGAGAGCACCACAGCAGTATTCCCTAACCCCAAATCTATTCTTTTCTTTTCTTACTTTCTTTTTTGTACTTTGGGTTTAAACCAGATGTGAGCAGAGGAACAGTGTCCTTTGAGACTCACCTACATTGGCTCAAGTCCCATTCCTTTGTACAGTGGGAGCCCTACATTCCTTCCTAACTGGGGACTCTGGACAGGGATGGGGTGATTTACGATTTCTCTTCCTAGTCATCTCTGGCTCCAAGTTCTGGCTTAAATAGGCTTAGTTCAGTGGATAGAACGAACATATTGCTATCCCTGAGTCTGACTCCTGACATAGAACTAGCTCTTTCTCTGCAACAGTAACATAGGCTAATGCAGGAGGGGTGCCTGCTTTGGAAAAAACACCATGAGTAAGGCATGTGTGTCCCAGACCTTCAACTGTTAATGCTTCATTGAGGGTACTATTTGCTTTTGAAGATTTAGGAGAAAAACACTTTGTATTAACCCTCTATTGCGTAGAGTAGAATACTACAAATTTATTTAGAATTTTCTTTGCCATTTTCTAAATCACTGTTATATTACTTGTGCCATAATAAATAAATGAATGAAAGTGCCTTTATTATTTTTCATGTATAACAGTCCAGTTATTGCTAATCAAACATACATAGGCTTTTGAAGTCAATCATAACTTTACCTCAAATAGTTATACTGTGTTTTCTGTTTCTTTGGTCCAAATGGGATGTTTCTTGTTGAGGGGGGCAATCTAACATAATGAGTGGCTACAGACTATGGCGTCAGATTGTGAATTCAAAATCTATCCCACCACTTACCAGTTATGTGACTCTGAACAAACTACTTAGCCTCTCCATATCAAATGGGGATAAGAATAGTACCTAGCTCATATAGACTAACTAGAGATGTGTAAAGTATTTTAACAGCATTAACACATAGTGAACACTATAGGGGCTAATTATTTATTTACAATGAATAGTTGAAGGCCTAAGACACACATACTTCACTTTTGCTTTTTTTTCCTAAGCAGGCATCAATTTTTTATTTGGTATCACATAGTTAATGCTACATATGCATTGTTATGGGCTGAACTCTGTCCCTTCAAATCCGTATGTTGAAACCCTAACCTTCAAGATCTCAGAATATAACTGTATTTGGAGATAGGGCCTTTAAAGAGGTAATTGGGCTAAAATTAGGTCATTGATCCAAAATGACTAGTGTCCCTATAAAAGGAGGAGATAAGGAGACAACAACATAGAAAGAGGGGTAATCATGTGAGGATAGAGAGAGAAGGCAGCCAGCTAAGGAGAGAATCCTCCGAAGAAGCCAACCCTGCCCACACCTTGGTGGGGCAGGCCTCATCAAGCCTCCAGAATTGTGAGGAGATAATCATCTGTTGTTTAAGCCACCTAGTGTGTGCTGTTTTGTTATGGCAGCCCTAACAAACTAGTGCATGCATCAAAATTAAATTTCTCTAGAAAAATTAAATATGGCAAAAACTAATGGTTTGGCATTGCATTTCAGACAGTACTAAATTGGTAGGAAGTCTCTAAGAGGCTTTGATTTTTCCGGGGCTGAAATCAGAATGGTTAAGAACACTGGCTCTGGTCCTGGCTCTGCCACTTTCTAGTCACGTACCTTTAGGCAAGCAAAACCTGAAGACGTATATAAGGACTGCATAAGCTCCAGTACTTCATGGGTGTGTCAAGACTGAACGAGACAATGTTTATATATATACATATATATACATACATCTACATATTTTATGTGTAAGGGGTCATGGAACTAGAGCACTAGGAAATAAAATATAATTTTAAAAGGGTCTTCCCATATATGAAAGAAAAGCAGAAAAAGAAAAAGTAAAACAAAATCCAACCTTTAGGTAGAAGTAATTCCAGCTTTAGTAACTTTCCTGTCCTGTAATGGAGACAGCTGTGGTCTAATGGCTTCATGTCCTGATTTGAACCAACAAACTGTGCTTTCTAAAGGATTACAACTGGCGCTGCTATTGAACCTATCTCAGTGTCTAATTTTAGCAAAAACTTGCTTCCGCGGTATTTAGTCCTACTTAAATAAACAAAGTGTGTTCTCAATTACTACATGATAGCTCTCCAGTTCATTTTGTAACTTTTCCACACCCCAAGTCAAAAATCACAGACCAGGCATTTTCCCAACTAGTTTCTTTCATGAAACAAACAAGTAAACAAAATAAGTAAGATAATCATTTCTTGAACTATTTTGTTTTTACTAAATAATCCCATCACGTGAACGGATAACTCACATATTCATTTTATTTTTGTTAAAAACAGACTGGCTCTATAAAGATGATACCGTGTAATAGTGTTTTTAAAGGTCTGACTGAGAATGGCCACATACATGTTTGTACCACTTCAGTGACAAACAGAAGACCAAAGCTGAGTGATGGGAATATTTTTTTAAGTAGAACTAAGATAGCATGAACTACTTTGGTCTAGGAAGTATTTTTGTTCCTTGTTTGTAATATGACAGAAGCTTGGTTTGCATGATATTTAGATACTTGGCTTTGAAATGTGAAAAACCCTATGTTTAAAAGCTCTTTAATTCAGAAGAAATATTTAAGATGCTTACTATAAATCACAATGCAAATCCGCAAGACGATTGGATTGTTACTGTCAACTGAATGGAGGAACAAAGTCTGAAAATTATTTTTTTAAAATCTTCACATCTAACAATATAGATAGAGCATAGTTTAAGGCCAATAATAATAATAATAATAATAACAATAATACCAGGAAGTAGAAAGGATTTTCTTACTCCTTTTGCCCAATGTGAGAGGCAGTAACTCTTTGGTTGGGCTCCAAGGTTACTACAAAGGCTCTAAAATTCCACATGTTCTCCAAAAACATTAAAGATGTAGACTGGAGCAAAGCTAGGATGCTGTATTTCTTCTTTGTCCTATTATAACTCAAGAACTGAGTTATGATGTCCTCAAAGAATGGCACCACTATATGGACAGTGACTACATTTAACTTGAATTTCTGTGATCTGGGGATCTCTCAGAATGACTGGAAGAGCTGAGAGGGTCTCCTGAATAAAGCAAGCTGTTAAATGATATTATTTCCAAAACCAGACAAAATCAAATAGAAAAAGAATCAGTAGAATTTCCAGTCAAGGTGACATAGTGAGTTCATGCTTCAAGTTATCCTATATGCTCTAAACACATAGTAATGACAGATAAAACAGAAAAAAAAGAAAAGCCAAAAGGTCATTTCTGGGTTCAAAAAAAGAAGATACAGATCTTTGTGGACCAGAAACAACAGAAATGCAAAGCATTGAGCTGGGTTAAAGTCAAAGCCTATTACAGTGTGGGTCTTGACAAAGCAGCGAGTGACAACAGGAAATTCAGTCCTTGTGGAATACTGGGACCAAATAGCTCTACTCAGTATGAGACCAAAGCCAGCATCTCAAAGCCAGGGTCTGGGGAAGACCAACCAACCTGATTTTGTCACTCCCTGTTTTAGCACTGAAAACATCAAAGCCTTAGAAACCCCTTAGTTCGGAGTAAACAGCAATGGTTGGTCAAACGACTTTCCCCAGCCCCATAAAAAGAGGCTGACTAAAACTGTGCCAATATGCTGCTTAAAGCTGTGAATTTGTGGAAGCAGTGGACCCAGGAAAGCAAAAAGATAGAAGGAAAACATCACTACAGCAACTGAACTGAGATATCAGCTGGCGCAGTTAGTACATTGGCCATATTCCCAGTAACACTAAGGAGCAGGCACCCAACTAAAGCCATTTTAAGATCTTGTTCTGAACTGGGGTATGGGTTGGTGATAAGGGAAGATGGAAATATTCATCAAATTGGAGACAGGGTAAGATAGGATGACAACAAAAATATCTCCCACTCGAAGTAACCATGCAAATCAAAATTCTAAAACATATAAAGAAGTTTTAATGCTGAAAAAAAAAAAAAACAGTTGGGCAATGATGGAGTAACTGGTACCAGACTGGCTCTACTATATAAAAAAAAATTTTTTTAAATAGGCAAAGTACATAAAACAACCATCTTCAGAAGTTGAACAACAGGCAGTATAGACTATGTTTCCTGGGAGAAGGAAAACAAACGAGATGAGTTCCACAGATACCCCAGCTTTTGCCGAGGGCTCTCTGTGGACTGACATACAAGGATAGAGAACTCAAGCAGGGCAGAGTGGTTTTGCTGAGCTTAGGAGTTCAGGAAGGTGACTACAATAGAGACACGGTACCAACAAAGAGAAAGATGTACAGAGAAGAGCTCCAGAAATCTGCGTAAGGGTCATCTTGAGCATTAGTTTGAACTGTAAGATGCACGTATATGCGGTAGGATTCCATAAGGCCAGGAAAAGAACAACCACTCAGATAACAGCTCTCGGACAACTGCTTGGGACCCATGACTTGGGCAACACTTCCACAGGTCAGGGAAACACTTGTGTTCCAACCAGTGGAGAGACCTCTTAAACACGTGGGTGCCAAGAAATAATCTTCCATGGCATTTCTACATGTCTCGTGACCACTTTTGTCCCAAGCTGTCTTTCCAAAGATGTTTTATAGACAACAGCCTTTGGTAAGTATGCTCTCTCCTGCTAGGATTGTTTCCTGACCAGGATAATAAAGAGAATGGTTCCTTCTAGGGCAAAGTTTGGGCAGATTTGCTAGCAGCTACTTGACAAGGTGGAAGGTTTCCAAAGCTTAGGGTTCTTCTCCTGTGATGCAGACTCATTGTGTGTATGACATCCACTTGGACCCTCTCTGCATTGCCCTCATGTGGTCTGGCAGACAAGGAAAACCAACAAGAACATGAAGCTCATGATGTGGGCTGTGTGTGAGTAATCAAGTCCTTTGTCTCTGACCTAGCAGTTGATAGGCAACTGTTGCAGGCTCACTTGCTGGTTCACAAGTGGGGGTAAAATCTCAGACACTGAATAGTCCCTGACTTGACAGCAGGTACTCCACAGAGACCTCAGAAAAGTCGTATTATAAATGTATGACCAAGTAGCCCTAAAGAATTCTTTAGAACAAGTTTGGCAAATCTGTTCCACAGGCCAAATTCAACCAATAGTGTAGTTTTGCATGGCTTTTAAGCAAAGAATGTTTTTTGTTGTTGTTTATTGTTTTTTACATGTTTTAAGGGCTGTGAAATAAAAAAGAATATGCCAAAGAGACCATATTGGCCTGCAGAGTCTGAAATACTACCAGATCCTTTAAAGAAAAACTTGGTTTGCTTCTAAAGGTGTAGGCCATCTTAACATAGCTTAAAAACAAGACTTGAAAGGATCAAGCTAATTCGTAAGTAAATTAACTGCCTGCTGGAACAAAATACTCTTGAAAGGAAGACAAGAAAATCTGAAGACTTACCAGCACGATAATCACAATTTCCAGCACCAATACAAAATTATTAGTCATGTATAGAAGCAAGAAAATGTAACTCATAACCAGGATAAAATCCATCAGTACAAATAGGCTCAGAATTGACAGAGATAGTAGAATCAATAGAAAATAACTTTAAAATAGCTATTGTAAAAATATATAAAAATAAAGTAAAATAGCTATTATACATATGTTCAAGAATGTAATGGATCACATAAAATAATTTGGAAAAAAAGAAGATATCTCAATAGAGACAATAAAATAATCTTAAAAAGAATCATGTAACTTCTACAGTGGAAAAATACTTATTTGAAATTAAAAAAAAAAACTAATCTCATTGGATGGACTTAACAGCAGCAGATTAGACACAATATCAGATAGTTGAACCTGAAAAATAAACAGTGGAAATTATATAACCTGAAGCACAGAGAAGGAAAAAAAGTCACAGAGATCCAGTGACCAGTGGGAAAACATTAAGGAGTATAATTCAGAAGAAGAGAGAAAGGTCGAAATGTTCTCAAATTAGATGATAACTCTAAAGTCACAGATCCAAGAAACTCAATAAATTTCAAGGATAAACACAGGAGCACCACACCAAGGAGTATCATAATTAAGTAGCTGAAAACCAGTAATAAAAAGAAAATCGTTTTTTTTTTTTTGATAAAGAGAAAATCTTAAAAGCAGCCAGAGGGGAGGAAAAAGACATCTCATACAGGGGAAGAGAGATAAGAATGACTGCTGGTTTTTCATCAGAAACAGAGCAAGCCAGAAGACAAGTGTTGAAATAAAACAGTAACAACAACAAAATATTTTCAACTTAGAATTATTTATCCAGAAAATATAACCTTCAAAAATGAAAGCAAAAAAAGACACTTTCAGACAAAAAAAAGTGAGAAAATTTGTCACCAGCAGACCTGGACTACAAGAAATTATAAAGAAAAATTCTTCAGGATGATGAAAATAACACCAGAGGGAAAATCAAATATATACAATGAAATGGACATTGGAAATGGTATATATGTGGGTAACTATAAAATAAATTTTAAAAAGATTATTGACTGCTTAAAACAAAAATAATTACAATGTATCATAAGTATATATAATATATATAAAAGTGAAATGTCTGAAAACAATAACAAAAGATTGAGGGGAGAAATCGAAGTATACCATTGGAAGGTGAATAGAATAACAGTGTTTGAAGGCAGACTGTGATAAGTTAGAGATGGATGTTTTAAACCCTGGAGTAACCGTGAAAAAGTTAGAGAGGCACAGCTAATAAGCAATAGAGAAAATAAAATGATTAAAAATACTTAAATACCCCAAAAGGTGCCAGGAAAAGAATAAAAAGAACTAAGGATAGGATAAATAGAAAACAAATAGCAATATAGACTTAAATCCAACCATACCAGTAATTATATTATCTGTAAATGGACTAGACTTACCAATTAAAAGGCAGAGATCATTTGATTGGATAATAAAGCAAGACCAAACTTATATACTGTCTATGAGAAATACATTTTAAACATAAAGATAGAGATAGATTAAAAGTTTTAAAAGAGATATACAATATAATAATAATCACAAGAAAACTGAAATGACTGTATTAATATTAGACAAAATAGACAAGCTCAAAGAATATTACCAGAAATAGAGAGGGACACTTCATAGTAATAAAAGGGTCAATCATCAAGAAAATATAACAATTCTAAATATGTATGTACTCAAACACAGAGCTTCAAAATACAAGTAAAAACTAATGCAACTGAAGGGAGATATACAGAAGTTCACAATAATAGTTAGAGATTCCAGTTCTTCTTTGATAAAGTAAGTGATGGAACACACAGATGGAAAATCAGTGAAGATGCAGATGACTTTCACAATATTCTCAATCAGCTTAGTCTACCTGACACTAACAGAACACTCTCTGAAAACTGCAGACACACACTTCCTTTCGATTGCACAAAGAGCATTCACCAAGAAAGATCATTTTCTTTTTATTACTTTTTTATTCTTTATTTTATTGATTATGCTATTACAGTTGTCCCATTTTCCCCCTTCACTCCCCTCCACCCTGCCCATCCCCTCCCACCCACATTCCCCCCTTTAGTTCATGTCCATATGTCATAAGTTCTTTAGTGTCTACATGTCCCATACTATTCTTACCCTCCCTCTGTCTATTTTCT
This sequence comes from Tonatia bakeri, assembly GCA_004024845.1. Classification (NCBI taxonomy): domain Eukaryota; kingdom Metazoa; phylum Chordata; class Mammalia; order Chiroptera; family Phyllostomidae; genus Tonatia; species Tonatia bakeri. The sequence continues at coordinate 29,459 of PVIA01012855.1, forward strand.
ACCTACTGTCTATGCTACTTATTCTCTATATCTTTTCCCCCTCCCTCCTCCTCCTACTTCCCTGTTGCTAACCCTCCATTTGATGACTTTTTTTTACTGTTCATATTTTTAATCTTCTTTTTCTTAGTTAAGTCCCTTTAACATTTCATATAATAAGGGCTTGGTGATGATGAACTCCTTTAACTTGGCCTTGTCTGAGAAGCACTTTATCTGCCTTTCCATTCTAAATGAAAGCTTTGCTGGATAGAGCAATCTGGGATGTAGGTCCTTGCCTTTCGTGACTTGGAGAAAGATCATTTTCTGTTACTATAGAGCAAGTCTCAAACAATTTAGAAAGATTTAAATTATACAAATATAGTTTCTATCCACAAAATGGAATTAAGTTGGAAATCAATAAAAATATTTGGCAAAATGCCCAAATATTTGGAAATTAAGTAACATATTTTTAAATAACCCATAGGTCAAAGAAGAAACTACAAGAGAAATTACAAGAAAATATTTTGAACTGAATGATAATGAAAATACAACATATAAACATTTGTATAATGCAGTTAAAACAGGGCTTAAAGGGAAATTTGTAGATCATCTTTGAATAGGGACCATAAAAAGAGTAAGTATAAATATCTGAATGTCTGAATTGAATTTTTTAAAATTTTAACTATCAAGCCATTGGAAGCAAAAGAGTTCAAAAGGAGCTAAGATACAAACTTTTTGTTTCACAGTGTATTTCTCCTTAAGTATAGAAGAAGAGAGCCCCATGACTGCTCCATAGGAAGAGGAATACCTACCGAGACCCAGGTAAAGCTGAAAGTATATTGAAGTTAGGTCTATAAAACAGAATTGATGAAATAGATTAAAGAAGTTTAGTCGGCATGATTAATACGTCCATGTAGTTCTCAATTATGTGCTCATAAAGATAGGTTCATTCTTTCAACACACATTTACTGTGCATTTACCATGTTGCACTAATATAGAAGGGAGGTAAACAGGGGGGAAAATCCCAACCATTCAGGGATCTCACTTTGGGTAGGGGACTGGGGGAGACATACTATAAACAACAATGAACAAGTAAAAATAGGTAGCATTTCACCACATGGACATAAGTGTAATGGAGAAAAATAGAGCAGGGGAATTGGGAGGGTTATAATTTTTAAAGAGTGGGCAGGAAAGGCTTTATTGCACAGGTGATATTTTGTTGGGAACTGCCCTGCCTGGTTTCAGAAGCTGTAACCCCCGCCAAGGCTAAGGCTGAGGGAGTTACCTTGGACCATAAGCCACTAAGGAGACAAAAGCTTATCTCCCTGGCAGGAGCACCACTTCCACTCCTCTTATTTCATCCATAACTGGCCCCCAATACTTGGTCGGTTAGCCAATGACGGGTAAGATTCCCCAAGGAGGGAAGGATCTAAGACAGGCACAATCATGTGAGAGACCCCCAAGGAAGGACTTTGGGGGCTACAGCAAAAGGGGGTGATGGACCCTTGCCCCTCGGCTTTAACAAAGCCTGAGTCCTCATTCCATCTGTAAGAAGTCTCCTAATCTCTTGGCTGCCTTACTTCCCCTGCCTGTCATTAAGCCTAAGACAATGGCTTAAGCCTGAAACAATGACAGAAGGTGGTGTAGCCCTGTGCTGGAAAGGGCGGGTTCCCCAGGTGATCAGGCCTAAGGAAAAATATGTAAAATCCTATGAAACCTGCTTTGTTTAGAATGCTCTCAGTTAAATGATAAGGGTACAAACAAGAAGTAAGTTTGTTCCTCAAAGTTTTACAGCTCTTTAGCTATCTGACCCTGACTCAAAATAGACTCTCAGAGTTCTTTGTTATCTATTGTTTGATCCTTACAGCCTGACAATGATTAATGAGCTTTATCTGTATTCCTGTGCAAATGAACACAATAAAAGCCCATTGAGGAACATGCTCTGAGCCCTTCTCCTTTGAGAGATCAGACACCTTTCCTCTCCAAGCAGATCATGTCTTGGTAGACTTATTCTCATCCGTGGCAGTGGGGGGGTGGGGGTGCCCTGCAGGTGGAACCCCCCTAATATTTGAAGAAAGTTAAAAAAAGAAAGTAAGAGGGCAGAGAAGATTAAATAGGGCCTTGAAAGCCTTTGTAGGGACTTGAGTTTTACATTCAGTGAGATGTGAAGCCTCTGGAGGGTTTTGAGCAAAGGAGTGATGAGACTTTCGACTTTCACAGAATCATTCCAGCTCTTGTGAAAAGGACACCGGTTAGGAGGCTACTGCGAGAATCCAGGAGAGAGCCGATAGCTGCTTCCACTCTAGTGGTAAGGGTTTACGTGGATGGGAATGATCCAATAGAGAGGGTGGGGATGATGATACTAAAGAGAGCAGAAAGTGGCTGAATAACTCTCTTTAAGTAGAGGAAGGCATGGGATCTAGTGCCCAAGCCACAGGGATTTCATCCATAGTTACAGGATACCAGTGGTGGTGGGGGGCGGGGTCTTGGGAAGCTCTTTTTTATTTATTCCCATTTTTTAAGGAAATAGGAAACAAGGGCTGAAAAGGAAGATGGAAGAGGAGGTATTGGTGGCTTGAGAAGAAGGTATGAAATAAAAGATTAGAAGAATAAGAGAATGAATAGAATGAATTTGCTATGGGTTAATCTTTTCAACCCTAGATACTTTTAAAACAGTTCTCTTAACATTATTGCTTCTGAATATATATACATGAAGAAAACATCATTTGAAAGAGAAGTAATTATCAATGTCAATTCCCTCTTTATTTGCATATTCTATTCCAGAGAGAGAGAAAAATCTGTCCTGTAGTAAAGGTAATGTGCCTAAGAAATACATCACTAACTGTGAAGGGAATGTTGGCAGATTTGTAGCTTTCTTGTACTTTCAAAGACATTAGATTGAGGTTCTCCATTTTGAATTTCTTTTTTATAACAAAACTACTTTTGAAAAAGACTGAGTGTATTATAAATTTAAATGTACTAATGTGTATTTCCCTTTACCCTAAAATTACAGCTGAAGAAAAAATTTTAAGGAAGAAATTAATGTCATTCAGAAAAAAATGCTTATTTATGCAGCTGGATTACAAATTTTTTTTAAAAGAACATGAAGCTTTCTAATAACCACCTGGCATGGAAAACTTAGAAAAGACAAGTGTTTTTCATGGCCTAAAAAAATCACCTCAGATAAATAAGTTATATGTTTTGTCATAAATGTGCTATACATTAAATTATAAATCTGTAAAAGCTCTGATGATGTAATAAGGAGATGAATTATCATTTTATTTTTTTTCTATTGATGCAACTCAGGAAAATATAAAAGCAATCTTGTTTTAGGAGACAAAGCAGTGTGTTTATGCTAAAACATTTTATTCTCCTAAAATTCTGCATCTGAGAAAAAATTCATACCTAAATTACAACATTAATGGACTACATTTACATATATATATGATATATATATAATTTATATTATATATATTATATATATTATATATATTATATAAATTATATAAATTATTATATATATATATAATTTTCCAGAATCTAAGCCTTTTGTAAATATCTCATCAGCCCAAACCCCTCCATTATGGGATCTTTAGGACAGGTATTCCAAGACAGGAATCTCCTACATTACCCAATGTGCTGATCCAAAGGACAGGTTCTTTACAACTGATCCATTTTTAAAAATGAGGTAATGGGTTTTCCTTTTGTGTGTGTGTGCGGGGTTGGGGGGGGCAGTGGAGGGGCAGAGGACAATGGCAGAGTATTATTTAAGAAAATTAGGCCACTTCTTATAAACAATTATTGCTCATGTTGTTTGGGAGTGAGAAGTTTAAAAAAATCATTACAAAAATTCAAAACCAACAAAAGACTCAATATACTGTACTCTACTTTTTGGTATGAATGAAGCAAAAATTAACCAAAGTAAGTCGCTGGTTCCTAGAAAATATTTAAGGTTCTAAAAATACTCTTTCTTTTTAAAAAATGATTTTTATTTATTTATTTTTAGAGAGAGGGGAAGAGAGGGAGAAAGACAGGGAGAGAAACATCAATTGGTTGCCTCTCACACATCCCCAACAAGGGACCTGGCCTGCAATCCAGACGTGTGCCCTGACCAGAAATTGAACCAGTGACCTTTGGTTTGCAGGATGATGCCCAAACCACTGAGCTACACTCGTCAGGGCTCAATTACTCTTGCAGACGAAGGAAAGTAGTTACAATGTTTAGGCAGAACTATTCGTTCTGCTTACTTCAGGTTTAGTTTTGAATAGCTTTAGGCAGTTGCTCACTCTTGGGCAAGGTCCATTCAGTCATCTCAGGTAGGTTTGATTTTTTTCCAGATAAGCAATTTAAAAAATATTGGTTGGAATGGAGACAAGTGTACTTGAACAATAATTAAAAAAAGAAAAGAAAATCTTTAACTTAATCACAAAAAGAAGGAAAATTATAATTTACCATTCATCTAATAAATTATGATCCTAAAAAAAAGAAAAGAAAAAATATTGGTTGGAAATGAATGACACAAATGTTCAGAGTAGATCCAACCAATGACCACCAGGGCCTTTTGGTCTGTGCAGGTGATGAGGGAGGCTTGTCCTCCAAAGCTGCTTCTCCATAGGTTAAGAGGGCCAACCAAAGCAACCTGGATTCCTTTAATACTACATTATAAATGGTTGAAACATTATGGAGAGTATTCAAGAGTTTAATTCAAAAAATTTTTGAAGGGCCATTCATATTTTCAGTCCATACCACCTCTTGAAGTTAATAGGAATAATCATAATTCACTGAAATGCTTTATTATTTATCCAACATTTGTCTTTTAATTTCCTCACAGAAAGGAAATGCAACTCAAATAAAAGCAAATTTCAGTCATAATTCCTCTAATATAAGGTATTCCTGATAAGTTTTTTAAACATTTTTCTAAAGTGAGCTTTCTGTTTTATTCATAGCTTGTAATCATCTCAGCGGTCCTTGCCCCTCATTTGCACACACAGTTGCGGGCTGACTGTGCTACTCTGCACTCCCGCTTTCATTCTGCTGCCATCCGCCACGCTCAAGCTTTCAGCTTCTCGGGCCTGACTCTCTTCGCTTTCTGACAGGAGTGCATCTGTCTTGTGTGAGAAAGGACAGTGTGCCTTACATCGATTGTTGACATCAACAGTTAATCCTAAAAGCCTGATTTTGCATCATTAATGTTAGACAGAAGCTGTACAACCTGGGGAAACTCGGAGCCAGCCCACATAAACTTCCTCGTGTGTAGACCTCGCCTTATTCTCCCCCTGGAAAACCGAGCCTGCCGCCTCTGCGAGCACTGTGAACGCGCTTCAGCGGGTGCTGTTGGAGACCACCGCCAGCCCTCCGGGCTTCTCCGGGTCAGGCACCTCACATTACTCTCGTACTTATCGTGTAAGTACGTGCAGATACTAAGCACTGAATACACCTTGACAAATAATTCCACCAGACAAGAGGTCGGAACTTGATGGCTTCAGTGTTCCTTTCCTGGTCTGAAATTCTATTTGTCTCAACTGCCAGCTATAGATTGTAAAAACTAGGAATGTTTATGTGATTATACAAAAGCTGGTCATTAATGGAATGTTAATCATTGTCCTGCCTCATGTTGGTAATTTAAGACCCAGAGTGAAGTAAAATCCTGTTAATGGTTATTCTACATCAGTGCTGTTCAATAAAAATATAACACAAGCCAAAAATACAAACCACAAATTGAACTTCAAATTTTCTGGTAGCCACATTAACACGGCAAAAAGAACCAGGTGAAATTAATTTTAATAATATATTTTATTTAACACTACACACCCAAAAATGCCATTTCAATATGGGATTAATATGAAACAATTGTAAAGGTATTTTACATTCTGGCGTTGTCTTCAGCCTCCAGTGCGTATTTCACACGTGCACGTCTCAGTTGGGACGAGCCACACTTCAAGTGCCTAAAAGCCGTGTGTGGCTAGCTGGCGGCTGCTCTTTTGA
>PVIA01012856.1:0-35470 GCA_004024845.1 Tonatia bakeri
CTTCATTTTGTTTACGTAGTGTATTATGTTTATTGATTTGCAAATATTGTACTATTCTTTCATCACTAGGATGAATCCTGATTTGTCATGCTGCATGATGTTTTTAGTGTATTTCTAAATCAAGATTGCAAGTTAAAGTAAGTTCATATATGGAATTGAGTGAAAGTGTATATGTACAACTGGTTTTCATATAAATTGTCAAATTGCTTTCAAGAGTGGTTGTACCAATTTACATCTAACTAGCAGAACATAAGAGTGTTTTCTTCCCATTGTCTCATCAGTACTGGGTTATCAAAATTTTAGATTACAGCCAATGAAATACCTGGTAAATTTTGGTGTACATACTTGATGTTTTATTATATCCTTTTGTGTTACTTCAAAATCCCAACTAGAGCATGCTCTCCACCATTCCTACACTCTGTTGCCATTTTACCTTTCCTGCTTTTAGCTTCCTACTTTAGTCTCAGTACTATAAACATACCTAATCTTCCTCTATATTTGCTTGAGAGAGGCACAAACTTTTCCTGTTTGGGCACAAACTGTTGTTCAAACTGATCTTTGCTTCTACTTCTTGGTCTTGAATTCCGAGGGAAGAAAAAGAGTGAAAAAACTGAATAGTAAAATAAGCTAAAGGTACTCTAGTTAAAAAAGGAAGAGATGAAAAATAAGAAACAATAGTAACAGGAACAAAGTTAAAAGACACATGGACAAAAACTAGGGGGAGGGTGGTAATGGGAGGGAACTTGGGAGGGAGGGGTGGGTGGGCTGGAATGGGAGTAAAGGGGGGAAAATGTACTTGAACAATGATTAAACTAAAATTTAAAAAAAAAGAAAAAAAGAAACAATAGTAAAATCTTAATAACCATCATGCAGGGACAGGCTAAGTTTTACATAAATTAAAAGTAGCCAAATGGTAGACTTTGTCTTGAATGGACCACTTTCTGTTCAATTCAGGGGCTATTTACCTTAGTGTAGGACTATAAAAGGGTGTCTCTGGCTCTGATAAGTCAGCAACCCTGTGGCATCTTCTAAGTATTTTGAATATTACTCTGATTGTGGGTCAAAACGAAGGTTACTGAAATATTGGAAGCCACTGTCTATAAGTGGAGGAAGAATTATTCAAACTTTCACCAGAGCTTAATGGCTCTGACTGAGACTTAAAGAATGGAATGTGAAAAACATTTAAAACATTTATTCATAAAGACATATTTACCCTTGTGTTCAATTGCAGCATTATTCATGATAGCCAAGACTTGGAAACAACCTAAGTGTCCAAGTGGATAATTGGGTAAAAAAGATGTAGTACATACATACAATGGAATACTACTCAGCTGTAAGAAAAGGTGAAATACTGCCATTTGCAACAACATGAATAAATCTTGAGGACAGTATGCTAAGCAAAATAAGTCAGATGGAAAAATGCAAGAACCATACGAATTCACTTATATGTGGGACATAAAACAGAAAGCAACAAATGAATAAACAAGACAAACAAATAAAAACTCATATACACGGACAACAAACAGTATGGTGGTTACCAGAGGAAAACAGGGAGGTTATATTGGGTAAACAGGGTCAAACATATGGTGATAAAAGGACACTAGACTTTGGGTCGGGTGGTGAGCACACAATGCAATATACAGGGTTGGGCAAGAATAGGTTTATAATTGTGAGTACACAAAAGTTTATTCTCATATTATTATTTATAAATTATTATATTATTTTCCAAAATAATGACTATAAATTTATAATACTTTTGTCCCACCATATGCAGTTGATGTATTATAGAACTGTACACTTGAAACCTATATAATCTTATTAACAAATGCTATCCCAATAAATTAAAAAGAACATGTATATCCTAATGTCTCAAAAATGTAAAACCATATTAATTAAAGATTGAGTTCCTTACATTTAAAAATTTAAAAAAAACAAATAAAAGAGTATTTTGTTAAGAAAAAATGGAGGGTGAAGAAAGGGAGTGTGTGTGTGGGGGGGTGCAAGATGTAGGTTGTTCAATGAACTTGTAGCTTCCCATGGGCAGCTACCCAATCTTCCTTCTTGCCCAGCATTCAACACCACTCAGCAATGGCAGTTCCTGACAGGAATCTGCATGCTGATCAGAGTATATATAACCAATTGGACCATCTTGTCACACCTTTTCAAAAATTTATTTATCATTATTATTATTATTGTTATTTTAAGATTTTATTGAATTTATTAAGGTGACATTGGTTAATAAAATTATACAGGTTTTAAGTCTACAATTTTAGAATACATCATTTGTATATTGCACTGTGTGTTCACAACCCAAGGTCAAGTCTCCTTCCATCACAATGCTGTGGTCTGTGTTGATGAGTTTTTGTTTTTTGCTTAATCCCTTCACCTGTTTTTACCCAAACCCCACCTCCACATTCCCTCCCCTCTGACAGCTGTCCATCTATTCCATGCGTTCATGTCTCTGTTTCTATTCTGTTTGTCAGTTTATTTCATTCATTAGATACCACATTTAAGTGAAATCATATGGTATTTGTCTTTCTCTGGCTTATTGTACTTAGCACAATCCTTTCCAGTTTCATCCATGCTGTTGCAAAAGTTAGGATTTCTTTTTTTTAACTGAGTAGTATTCCATTGTGTAAATTTACCACAGCTTTTTTTGTCCACTCATCTACTAATGGACATGGGCTGTTTCCAAATCTTCGCTATTGTAAATAAAGCTACAGTGAACATAAGGGTGCATATGCCATAGCTTTTACCTGGTCATTGCCCTGCAGGAGGATCTGTTCCATTTCCAGTTTACACCTTCATTCCCAGGCATATTTGAAGGGCTTCTCATAAGATGATTGAACAAATTAGTAGATAAAAAGATTCTGTGCTTGTTGTGAGGAACTTTGTAAATGATATTAAGCTTCAATTCATGTAGTGAAATACCTACCCCTTCCTGTCAATATCTCCCATTGGATTCCATAGCATTGAGCTAATGCTTTTTAGACACAAATGTTATGGAATGATTTGTGAAAACTTCCACCTAATTACTTATTTGGTTTAATTCTGTATGGAATTAATTCTGTATGGAATATTAAACCTCTGGAATTAATGTTTTGGGATGACTGACAGATGGCTAAAGTCAAGCTTGTATATATTTTTATCTACTGTGGTTTATGGGGTAGTGAAGAGTCTAATCTGGAAGAATACTACTATTAATATTAAAAGTCAGAGAAGGGCCCTGGCTGGCATAGCTCAGTGGATTGAGCGCGGGCTGCGAACCAAAGCATCACAGGTTCGATCCCCAGTCAGGGCATATGCCTGGGTTGCAGGCCACGGCCCCCAGCAACCACACATTGATGTTTCTCTCTCTCTCTTTCTCCCTCCCTTCCCTCTCTAAAAAATAAATAAATAAAATCTAAAAAAAAAAGTCAGAGAAGTAATTTTCTACTACTGTGTTTTTAGTTCCCTTATATCAACTAAAGTGCAGAGAACTTCCAATTTGAAGTTCATTGATTTGTTGACTTTACTTTATAGCCCTATTAACATTTATTACAAGCAGCATAATTGAGTTGCTAAAGTATTATATAAGGACCTTGGAGGCACCAAAGCTCACCAGGAATGCTGATGAGAAATTTTTCACTAAGAGATTATTATTATTTTTTTGGTTGTCTTCCCCACTAAGTTGGACAAAAAGTCTTTATATCAATTACCATAACTTTTATTTACCCCCTGGAGAGAATAGTGATTTCAACCAGTCTCAGCTGTTACTTGTGACATCTTTCCCACTTTTATTTACTTTGGGGTTTGATATCAATGTGCTATCTTGCTGGCTAGGGAAAACTCAACTGAAATTCCTAACACAATTGTACATTTTTGGTTTTTATGCACGATTAAATGAATATCAGTTTTTTCTCAAATTGCATTGTACAATACAAATGAAGATAAAAGACTCACTGAATTGGAAAAAATGTAGGATGTTTAAATCTGCTGTCTTGTTGAACTATATTACAGAGAAATGGTGAGATTTTCTGAGAAGGAGCCAGATAAGATCATAAAAATACAGTTGAGGTTGCTAACTCGAGGAACTACTTAGTAGATATTAAATCTGATTTCCAAACACCTGACCATGATGAGATATTTGGCCTCCAGAGGAGTTTATATTTTTAGTGATGATATACACAAAGGTGTCTCTGCTAGCACTTGTTTCTTTCCTTTTAAAACAATTTGTAATATTACAATTGGAAAATTTCCAAATTCCTGGAAGGGAAAACTTAGAAACAGTGGTGTGTGTGTGTGTGTGTGTGTGTGTGTGTGTGTGTGCGCGCGCGCATGAGTAGGGGTGGGAAAGATGATATTTTGAGATCAAACATTAAGATCAAACTAATGTTTGATCTTAGTTAGGGAGAGGTGACTTTCTAGATTTTAATAGAGAGTCCTGTATCCTAATTTATCCTAAAAATACAAAACTTTTTGTGGAAATTAATTGTTGTCTTAGTCTAAGAGAAATAATCATTGAGATCAAGGAAAAGCATCAAAGAAATGTTCTCTTACCATGTTCTCTTACTTTTTCCAAACTGGCTCTAGAGGATGGCATAAGTGGAAAGAGTAGGATTTCAGTCTGAGGCAAGTCTGACTGAATACTGGTCCTGCCCCAATATCTCCCAAGCATGTGAGAGTTTAGGGGGTATACTAGTTTGGACAGAAATGGTAGGAGATAGTAGAGACTGGGTGCTTCCTACTCTAAGTCTGTTTTGGTGCTAAATAAAATAAAATAGCATCATAATAAGACCTGTGTTTATTATTAATCATCACTCTGTTGAAATAAAAGGCAAGGAGGAATTCTAAAATAGATTCTTTCTAATTCATTTACTGATCCAGAGCTGTACCAACAGTCTTTGCAAGCACCGAATCATCATTAACACCTAATGCCAATTTTCTTTCTTTTTAATATTGATTGCTTCTACTTTTTTTATTGTTGTTCAAATACAGTTGTCTCCATTTTCATGCCACCATGGCCCCCCCCATCCCTGCCTCCCACCCTTGAACCTACCCCCTTTGGCTTTGTCCATGGGTCCCTCATACATGTTCCTCGATGGTCCTTCCCCTATTATCCCCCGTTATCCCTCTCCTTCCTCCTCTCTGGTTACTGTCAATTTGTTCTTTAATGTCTCTGGTTGTATTTTGCTTGCTTGTTTGTTTTGTTGATTAGGTTCCACTTATATGTGAAGATCATATGGTATTTTTCTTTCACCACCTGGCTTACTTCACTTAGCATAACTCTCTCCAGTTCTATCCATGCTGTTTTGAAGGGTATAATGTTACTGAAGAGAAACATTTATAATGCTAAAGTTTGGCTATTCATGAGGCATTACTCATTAATAATAAACAATGGTTCATTTGAATCTAGTACATACTCTTGTTTGAATTCTGTCTAGCAGCAATTATAAGAGGCCTTGAAGTGACCCTGTATTTTGGGATATGAGGCAGCCCCATTCTTTTCTTGTCACAGTGGTGTGATTGCCATGTAGTATCCTTTCCCTACTTTCTTCAGCACCTTTTTATGTTTAGCACCACATTCCTTTTTCTGTGCAGATGTTCCTAAACTGCCTCCCCACTCTCTAGAGAATGACAGAGTATTCCATCTCTGTTCTTCCATACTATTTGTCCTTACTTCTCAGATTGCATTAATCACATGAATATGCATGGTCTTCCCTCATAAATAATTTCTGAGTTCTTTGGAATGAGAACTGTCCTTGCCATCTCTGTATACTCAGTGCCTAGCAGAGAATCTAGCCATAGCAATATTTGTACAATCAATGGAAGATATATGCTGCTTACACCAAGCAAAAATATCATATTAAAGGTTAGTTAACCATGAAGTATTCAGGTGGGAACTATAATTAGAAAATTTAACAAGGTAAATAATAGTAAAATGGCTTAATTTTTGTTTGCACTGAGCTGTCTTTGAACCTGCTTTGTGGCAGTGAAAGCTCAGCTGCTACTGGGGCAAAACTCTTCCTTGGCCATAAGAGATGCAGGATGCACTGAAAGGTGAAGACTGATCTACCTGTAGCTGTCTGCTTCATCCCCTATGCTCCCACAGGCTCAGCCTTGTAGCAGGCACTTTAGCTGGGGCTTGTAGCAAGGGCTGGCACTAAATAGCCAGCAAAAATTTTCGATAAATACACCAATGAGTAAACACTATTTATTACCATCCCTTCTGCACTTCTGTTCATGGTGCACTTATGGGAGCTCTCCTTTTCCCAATCTTTCTTAAGGCATCCCCCTCTATCCCTTCACCATTTCTATTCCTTTAGGGCTTTGCATATGTGTATATATGTGTGTGTACATGTATACACAGGTATTTTTACATGTATATATGTGCACATGCATGTGTTTGGGAAGATAATGGGTGGTAGAATCACCTCAAGGTAGCCTAAACTAAAAAGATAAAAATATAACAAATAGTTGTTTTATTAAAAAGCGGGACCTTTTTGCTAAAGAATGCATATTCCCCATAAAAGAGCTAACCAAGCAAAGAATGAGTATCTCAAGTCTGCTGTGGCTGCATGGCTTTCTAAGTAATCACTATTTTGAAGGAGTTTGTGATAATGAATGTGTTTTTAATTCTTATTTATAGTATACTCTGTGTTGCTTCCAAAGAAGTCAGAGGACTACAGAACTCATGAATGAAAAAGGCAGATAGAGTGTACATTACCCCAGAACCACAAATAATCCATGTGCATATGTTGATGGCAGAGTTGCAGGAAGCCAACCACATACCAGCTTCCCTAATTACCATGGCAGCAAAACTATTGTGCTTGTAAAAACAGAAGTTAATCAGGTAAAAAGGTGATTGTCATGAAAGGGTAAAAGAAGCATGATTTTTTTCACCCCTATTTCTAAAAGGAAAAACCTGGCCATAGACCTTGAGTAGAACTTGATGATAATCTGAAGACTAAGAATATAAAGAAGCTAATGAATTCATTAACAGGGAAGGCTGCTTTAATTAGAAAAACAAGTAATAGATTTTATTTTATAGTTCAATTAGAAAAATGATATACTCCCTCAGGAAGAATGAAAGACCATAAATAAAAAGATAACATATTAGGCAGAATTCTGAATACAACCTTTTCTCAGATTTGTTTCTAGGAGCCCTATTTATAATCCCCAAACACTTAAGAACGTGAGAAATTAATAGAAACTGTACTTACCTTCAGCTCTGAAATAGGAACGTTCTGGTCAAGATGACTGAGAACAATGAGGTTTGAAAGAAAAGCCAGCAAATGGACCTTGGGCCAGGAAACACCGGAACATATGCATCACTGGGAGAGACAGTTAGCTTGTTATCATAACCTTGAACTAATGTCATATGAAATGGATTGCATATTTCTGGTAATGTGAAGTTGAAGAAACAGATTAAGACATAATTTCCATGGGTTCAGCTAAACAAAGTTGCTTCCAAAGTTTATGACAAGGTTTATGGCAGATTACAGAATTGTGACCTTGTTCCTTTTTAACATCGTTTTAGAATTGCATTTAATTTTAAACTAAGAAATTCAATAAGCTAGAGTTTTGAGGAAATGATTTTGGAAGAATTTAGTTTTAAAATTTCCAGCAAACTTTTAAAAACATCTTGTAAACATTTGATTCATTAATCTCATTAAGTAGAAGGGGATAAGAGAATTATCCATATTTCACAAGACTCAAGAGTGAGACAGAGGGAATTGTGTGCTCAAGGGCAGCTATTGGACCATGAGCCAAGACAAAAGGAAACCCTCATGTTCTGCCAGTTCTCTGTTATAAAATTTCACAGATACCATGTTAATACCTCCATCATGCAACCTAGGGAAATAAAAATATCAGGAATAGTTGTTGACACATTAGCTTGAATGTGTAAATATGGCATGGAGCCAAGTTCGGGGATGGATTGGAGCTTTGGGGCTGATTCCAAACCAGTAACCATTTCTGAAAATATCAGCTCTAGCCCCAAGCTGAAGATGTTCCCATGTGGGTGGTCTGGAAAGGACTAGAAATAGAGGTCTGAATTTGATTTCCCAGGCAGAGAAACACATTGTTATAAAGTGCCTTTCCTCTGGCCCATCACTGAGGCAAAGCATGGTCTCTCTGGCCATGGCTGTACTCAGGGTCATTCCAGACTTAGGACTGTTTGTGAGTGGCTGTGTGCTTGGCAACATGCCCTGAGGCTCAGATGAGGGTATTCCACAGGTCATTTCCCCCACCAGAGCCACATAGTTGAGACAGTATATAAAACTGGGACAGTGCCTTCAGAAAGCCACTGTTTGTGTTACCTGGAAGAGATACCTTGTCTTCAATCTCCAGATTTGTAGTACCACAGAACCTTTGCCAAAGGTTTGTGGATCTGATTATGTGGTTGAGAAAACAGGAGGCAGGACCTAGAAGTGGGTCCCAGACAGGTTGCCAGGTGGAGGGGGTGTTGGAGCATGGGGTGCTCTTTGGAGAAGACAAGTCTCAGCAGACACCTTCAGATCAATTTAAGAGAGATGAAATGTTTGGCTAAGCCCTTGCTATTTTAGTTCTATTTTTTCTCAGAATGGAGAGTGCTCATATTCCTCCAATTATTCAAGAAAATGGGGCAAAAATTTCTTGGAAGGAGTAGAGTAGAAAGACATGAGATTTAAAGCCAAAAGACATGGGTTAGAGTTCTTACTCTGCCAAGTCTCGGTCTATAATTTCCTCATGTAAAGTGGGTTGTTGGGAAGATTAAATGAGATCAGCTTTATGAAAGTGCTTATACTGTGGTCCAAAATATTACTGAAATGTCGATCAGTTTTCAAAGGATATCTTAGTTGGAGGGGAGTTCATTCAGCTTATGAACATTTAAAAGCAAACTTGTGAGCTGAGATGCTGCTAGAACTTCAAACATGGATGTTGCAGGTACACCACACATTCCACCCAAGTGTGTCTTTTCCTATGAAAGGGAGAGGGTGAGGAAAGGGGATTCTAGAGAACATTCAAGGAACTCCCATGTGCACCTTTGTTTCTCATACAGTCCAGTATCTCAGCCATTTTTCTTCTCCTCTTCTCAACTCTACCATCCTACTCAGTGTTATGGAGAGAGAGAGAGAGAGAGAGAGAGAGAGAGAGAGAGAGAGAGAGAGAGAGAGAGAGAAGGAGAGATGGGGAAAGGATATGGAAAGGGGAACTGAAGAAAAGAACCAAGGCAGGGATATAGGGATATGCAGGGATATGCCCTTTGGACAACACATCAAATGCTTGGATTTGGAAAGTAACTCTGTAAAGAGAAACACTCCTCCAGTGTTTCTCATTTGCTCACAAATTCACAATACTTCCAATACCAGATATGTGGGTGGTTTTCCACAGGCAAAGCAATTATCTGACCTGAGTGTCCTACAATTTAATTCAATTCTGACATAAGCTATCCTGAAATAACATCAGATCCCACGGGCTAAGGATTCAGTCCCATAAGACTGCCCCCACTTCAGACACCAGTTGCAAGTCCCAAATTGTCACTTGTGCTTCTGAATAATCTGCTATAAATCTAAGTTCCTACAGCTCCCTCCTTAGGTTGTATAATTTGTTAGAGTAGCTCAAAGAACTCAGTGAAACAATTATGGTTACTGGTTTATTATAAAGGATACAGATGAACAGCCAGGTAAAGAGGTACAGAGGGTGGTGTCTGGGAGGGTACTTGGTACTGAAACTTCTGTCCACATGGAATTGGTGTGTACTACCTTTCCAGCAAGTAGATGTATCCACCACTCTGGAATCTCTCCAAACTTTGCACTTTGTGATCTTTATGGAGGCTTAATAATATAAGCATGATTGAAGATTTGCTTCATTAGAACAAATGATACTCCTATCACCCAGGAAATTCCAGGGAATTTAGAAGCTCATTGTCAGAAACCAGGGTCAAAGACCAAGTATTACAATAAGAGATGATCCTAGTGCTCTTATCACTTAGGAAATTATAAGGGTTTTAGTAGCTCTGCACCAGAAACCAAGGGCAGATATATATATAATCAATTTCACGAAAAATTTTGCTAAAGTTTGACATTGGACCAATAATAACTTACATAACATTTCCTTGGTGCCAGCCACTATCATTGTTCTAAGTGTCTTACATACGTTGACATTTGATCTTCACAACAAACATGGGAGATGGACTTATTGATTCCATTTACAGATGAGGTTCAGAGAAGTGCAGTCAATAGGTAGAGGCATGATATATACTTAAGGTTTTATTCTGAGAATGATGAGAAATCATTGGGGTTTTAGGCAGACAAGTGCCATGACCTGATTCAGGTTTTAAAAGGATCCTTCTGGCTGCATTATGCAAAATGGATTTCAGAGGCAAGGGGGGAGATGACAGGACTGGCTGTACAGTTGAAGGCCCAGTTGGAGTTACCTGAGGAGAGAATGGAAAGTGAGGGAGTTTGAACAGCAAGGTAAGGAAAAGTTCTCTCAGAAGTTTTGATACAATAAGCATGGGAGTTTTGACCTGCTCTGTTTCTGACCTGGGCTGGTTCACCCCTCCTTAAGCAACTTGGTAACCCCCCACTCCTAGGAGGTCACCATATTGATGTTAATAGTGCAGACCACCCAATTGGCATAGTGCGCTACAGCCCAGAACTCCTGGGCTCAAGTAAACCTCTTGCCTCAGCCTCCAGAGCAGCTGGGACTACATGCATGCACTATGGTGAAAGGGCACAGAGGGAGAGCTGGTATGGGGACAGGTAGGCATTTATGTTAGAAGAAAATCTTCTGGGCATTTTCATGTATCAATGGGAACATCCAGTAGGGACTGGGGACCTGGTGAGTCAGGTGACAGTACCAGAGAGACTGCAGAACACATGCTGTTGAGAAGGCAGGAGGGGACCTTGGACAGAAATGGAAACATTTCAGCCAGGATAATAAGATGGCATGTGGATCACACTGGTCTGCTGTTGGATAGATGAAGGTTGCTGACTGATTGTTTATTTTCTTATAGAAATATGAGGCAAATCATTTTAATCTGATTTAACATTTTGGTGACTTCATCAATACCTGAGCTACCCAGTGATTTAGTAGCATGTATTTGACATATGTGTATGACCACAAGGGCTCACCAAAGTCATACCACCCTGAATGAAGTGGGTGAACCACAGATACAAATATAGCTCCCACCCAGAAAACCAAAGCAAGAACATTTATTACAATTTTAAATTTCTTATTTTGACCCCACACACGATATTAAAGAAAATATGTTGAAATCCATTTGTAGAACACCACTACATGCACCAAAAGCCCAGCAATAATGATTGGCACAGAGTTGATTCCTGTCCCCTTCCTGACTTTATCATCCCCCTCAATTTACTGGCCTTCACACACAATAGCCCCTTTGATCCTCAAAATTACATACAGGAAAGCAAAGACCTATCTATTCATATATTCATTTATTTAGCATTTCTTTAATTATGTGCACCACAGGTCTGACACCCTGCTAGGTGCTGGGGAAATAGACACGTATAACACAGTCTCTGGCCCAGCAGCATTCTAGTTGGGAAGAATGATCATAAACGTATGAATGTGCAACACAGAAAGGTTAAATGTAATAAGTGCTATATCCTAAGTATATTTGAGGGGTTCAGATGTTGAAGTGACTTTCCATTGGTAGAATATGAGGACATCTTCCCATATTGCTGAAGTTGCATTGTGAAGGATACATAGCATTTTGTTAAATAGATACAATTGGGAAGAGTATTTCAGAGAAAAAGAGGGATGTGATGATAAAAGCACATGTTTGGGGCTAGGTAGGAATGGAGAAGGAATAGGGAAAGATGAGGGGAAAGGAGGCAACCTTCCAAAGCAGTTAACAATATGGACTATAGAGGCAGACTGCTTGGATACATACATTTTCTACCTGTAGCAGAAACACTGTGCTCACCAAACCCCAACAAAGGAACCACCAACAGATAACAACAGAAGAAGGCGAAGGAGGGAGTAGAAGTCACACTAACTCAACCCAGGACCTATGTGGAAATACAACTAAATAGTTGAGAAATTACTCAGAACAAACAACTGAACGAGAGCAAGAGAGAATCCTCAAAACCTTGTGTACATGGAAGGTTTCACCACAACCTGTCCACAAGTGCATAACAGAATACAAGAGGTAGTGGACAGAGTGACCCTCAGTTAACCAGCTAGTGTGAAGGACCAACTGAAGAAAAACCCAACAACAATCAAAACCTAAAGACATACACAGAGCCAAAGTAAACAACAGCCCAAGACCAGTGAGCTCAGGAGATCAAGGAGACTGCACCACTGAATCTCACAGGTATTCTACCATAGAAGTTTACACCATAAATCCAGGGAGTCAAAAATGATCAATTTAAGAAGCAGAGGCTAACAAGAAGAGCCTCACAAACAATGGGAAGACAAAGAAACCATCCCCAAATAAAAGGAAATGAGAAGCCTCAGAAAGAATGCTAAATGAAATACAGGCAAGTCAACTATCAGATATTGAGTTCAAAGCAATGGTTATCAGGAAACTCAATAGCTCACAGACAATTACCAGGAACTACAATGAATTCACTGCCAAATATATCAACATGAAAAAGGAAATAGAAATATCAACAAGGGCCAAGAGAAAATGAAGAATACAATTTCTGAACTGAAGAACACAGTAGAAGGAAGCAAGAGCAGGCTCAATGAAGTAGAAGATCAGATCAGTGAGCTGGAGAACAAGGTGGAAAAAAACACCCAGAAAAAGCAAGGGAAAAAAAGAGACTCAGAAAGAACAAAGAGGGGTTAAGGGAAATGCAGGAGAACATAAACATAATAATATCCATATAATAGAGATACCAGAAGGAGAAGGAGAAGAGCAAGGGATAGAAAACCTGTTTGAAAAGGTAATGATGGAAATCTTCCCTAATTTGATGAGAAAAAAAGTCACACAAATCCAGGAAACACAGAGAGTCTGAATCAAGAGGAACCCAAAAAGGCCCACCTCAAGACACATCATAATTAAAATGACAAAATTCCAAGACAAATGAAGAATCTTAAAGGCAGCAAGAGAGAAAGAGGAAGGAGAGCCCCAATAAGGCTAGCTGCTGATTTCTGCATGGAATGGTCCAAGCCAGAAAAGAATAGAAAGAAATATTTCAAGTAATGAGAACCAGAAGCCTGCAACCAAGACTACTTCACCCAGCAAGGATCTCAAGATGGAAGGCCAAATAAGGAGCTTCCTGGACAAAAGAAGTCTGAAAGAATACACCTCCACTAAAACAGCTCTGCAAGAGATGCTAAAGAGACTGCTTTAAGAAAAGGAAGGAAAAGAGAGAGGGGGGCGGGGAACACAGGTATGAAAAAGTGGCAATGCATAAGTACCTATAAATAATAACCTTAAATGTAAATGGATTGAATGGTCCAATCAAAAGATATAAAATAGCTGAATGGATAGGAAAACATGACCCACATACATGCTGCCTATAGGAGACCCACCTCAGGACAAAAGACCTACACAGACTGAAACTGAAAGGTTGAAAAAAATTTCCCAAGCAAATGGAAGGGAGAAAAAAAGCCAGGTAGCAATAGTCATATCAGGCAAAATAGACTTAAAAAAAAAAAAGGCCATAAAAAGGAACCCAGAAGGTCACTTCATAACACTCAAGGGAAGAATCCATCATGAAGACAAACATTGAAAATATGCATGCACCCTACATAGGAGCACTCAAATACATAAAGAAAGTCTTGGAGGACTTCAAGAAAGGTATTGACAGAAACAGAATTGTAGTAGGGGATTTCAACACCCCACTGTCAAAAATGGATAGATCGTCCAAACAAAATATCAACAAAGATATTGAGGCATTGAACAATGCCCTAGATGAAATGAACTTAACTGACTATATATATATAACTATATATATAACTATATATATAACTATATATATATATAAATATATATATATATATATATATGTAGAGAGAGAGAGAGAGTTTCATCCCAAAGAGGCAAAATACACATTCTTTTCAAATGCACATGGAACATTTTCAAAGAGACCACGTGATAGGACACAAAACAAGCCTCAACAAATTCAAGAAAATTGAAATCATATCAAGCATTTTCTCTGACCACAAGGGACTAAAACTACAAAACACCCTTGAGGAAAAAACTCAAAAACACTCTAATTCATGGAGATTGAGCATTATGCTATTAAAGAATGAATGGGTCAAGAATGAGATCAAGGAAGATATCAAAGTGTTTCTGGAAACAAACAAAAATGAACTCACAATAACCCAAAACTTATGGAACACAATGAAGGCAGTCCTGAGAGGGAAGCTGATAGCAATAAGGCCTACCTAAAAAAAATACAAACATTTCAAACAAACAACCTAACCGTATGTGTACAAGAACTCAAGGAACAACAACAAAGACAGTCCAGAGCAAGTAGAGGGAAGGAAATAAACAAGATCAGAACAGAATTACATGACATAGAGACTAAAAGCACAATTCTAAGGATCAATAAATCCAGGAGCTGCTTCGGTGAAAAGATAAACAAAATTGACAAGCCTTTAAGCAGACTCATCAAGAAAAAAAGAGACAGGACCCAAATGAGCACAATAAAAACTGAGAGAGGAGAGATTACAATTGATACCAAAGAAATGCAAAGGATTGTAAGAAATTACTATGGAGAACTATATGCCAAGGAATTTGAACACCTTGGTGAAATGGACAAATTTCTAGAAAAATAGAATCTTCCAAAACTCAATAAAGAAGAAGCAGAAAGCCTGAACAGACCAATAACAGCACATTAAATTGAAGCAATAATCAAAAAACTCAACACACAAAAGCCCTGGACTAGATGGTTTCACAGGAGAATTTTACAAAGCATTTAAGGAACAGCTAACCCCTATTCTTCACAGACTTTTCCAAAAAATCCAAGAAGATGGAAGACTCCCAAACTCGTTTTATGAAGTCAACATCACCCTAATCTGAAAACCAGATAAAGACACAGCAAAGAAAGAACACTTTAGGCCAGTAACGATGATGAACATAGATGCTAAGATCCTCAGCACAATATTGGCAAATCACATCCAGCAATACCTTAAAGAGATAACACACCATGACCAAGTGGGATTCATTCAAGGGGTGCAAGGATGGTACAATATTCTCAAGTCAATAAACGTAATACATCACATAAAGAAAAGCAAAGACAAAAATCACATGATCATATCAATAGATGCGGAAAAAATGTTTGATAAGCTACAGCACCCATTTATGATAAAAACACTTAGCAAAGTGGGAACAGAGGGAGCATTCCTCAACATAATAAAGGCCATATATGAGAGGCCTACAGCTAACCTTCAACTCAATGAGCAAAAACTAAAAGCTTTCCCACTAAGATCAGGATCAAGAAAAGGGTAGCCACTTTCACCACTTCTATTCAACATAGTATTAGAAATCCTAGCCACAGCAATCAGACAAGAAAAGTAAATAAATAGCATCCAAATTGGAAAGGAGGAAGTAAAACTGTCATTGTTTGCAAATGATGATAGTGTACATAGAAAATCCTATACACTCCATCAAAAAAGTACTCGACCTAATAAATGGTTGGCAAAACAGTGGAGTACAAAGTCAATATTCAGAAATCAAAGGCATTTTTGTACAACAGCAACAAAATATCAGAAACAGAAATCAGGAAAAAATCCATTTAATATATCAACAATAAAAATAAAATACCTAGGAATAAACCTAACCAAGACAGTAAAAGACCTGTACTCAGAAAACTACACAACACTGAAGAAAGAAATTAAGAAAGACCCAAACAAATGGAAACATATACTGTGTTCATGGACTGGAAGAATCAACATCATGAAAATGTCCATGCTACCCAAAGCAATTTATAGACTGAATGCAATACTTATTAAATATCAATGACATATTTCACAGATGCAGAACAAACACTTCAAAACTTTATATGGTACTGTAAATGCCCTGAATAGCTGCTGCAATTCTGAGAAAGAAGAGTAAAGTAGGAGAGATCACAATATCTGTTACTAAACTGTATTACAAGGCACTGTAATCAAAACAGCCTGGTACTGGCATAAAAACA
Organism: Tonatia bakeri; assembly: GCA_004024845.1. Lineage (NCBI taxonomy): Eukaryota > Metazoa > Chordata > Mammalia > Chiroptera > Phyllostomidae > Tonatia > Tonatia bakeri. The sequence continues at coordinate 16,086 of PVIA01012856.1, forward strand.
GGCACATGGAGCAATGGAACAGAATAGAGAGCCCAGAAATAAACCCAAGTCTCTACAGTCAATTAATATTCAACAAAGGGGGCAGCAACATAAAATGGAGTAAAAATAGCCATTTCAACATATGGTGTTGGGAGAACTGGACAGCTACATGCATAAAAATGAAACTCAAGCACCAACTTACACCATACACAAAAATAAATTCAAGGTGGATAAAAGATTTAAATATACGTTGTGACACTATTAAAGTCCTAGAGAACAACTCAGGCAGGAAAATCTCAGGTATTTCACGCAGCAACATTTTTACTGATATATCCCCTAAAGGAAGTGACATAAAGGAAAGAATAAATAAATGGTATCTCATCAAAATAAAAAGCTTCTGCATGGCTAATTAAAGCAGTATTAAAATAAAAAGATAACCTACCTTATGGGAAAACATATTTGCCAATGATACCTCAGACAAGGGTTTAACCTCCAAAATATATAAAGAACTTACATGACCACTCTAAGAAGACAAGAAATCCAATTAAAAAATGGGCAAAGGACTTGAACAGACACTTCTCCAAGGAGGACATACAGAGGATCCAGAGACACATGAAAAGATGCTCAATATTGCTAGCTATCAGAGAGATGCAGATTAAAACCACAATGAGATACCACTTCACACCAGTCAGAATGGCCAACATAAACAAAGCAACAAACAACAAGTGTTGAAGAGGCTGTGGAGAAAAGGGAACCCTAGTGCACTGTTGGTGGGACTGCAGACTGGTAGAACCATTATGGAAAACAGTACGGAATTTTCTCAGAAAACTAAAAATGGATCTGCCTTTTGACCCAACAATGCCACTGGTAGGATTATATCCTAAGAACCCTGAAACACCAATCCAAAAGAACCTATGCACCCCAATGTTCATAGCAGCACAATTTACAATAGTGAAGTGCTGGAAGCAACCTAGGTGCCCATCACTAAATGGGTGGATAAAAAAACTATGTTACATTTACACAATGGAATTCTACACAGCAGAAAGAAAGAAGGCGCTCCTACCCTTTTCCATAGTATGGAAAGAACTGGAAAGCATTATGCTAAGCAAAATAAGCCAGGCAGTGAAAGACAAATACTATATGATCTCACCTTTAGCAAGAAACTAAACAACAAAACAAACAAAGAAGCAAAATATAACCAAAGACACTGAAATTGAGAACAAGCTGACAGTGACCACAAAGGAGAGGGGAAGGAATTTCAGGTGAAAAGGGGAAGGGTTTACAGGAACAAGTTTAAAGGACACATGGACAAAAACTAGGTGGGGGTAATTGGGAGGGAGGTGAGGAGGGATGGGTGGGTGGGCTGGGATGGGAGTAAAGGACAGAAATTTGTATTTGAACAATGATTAAAAGAAAATTAAAAAAAGAAATTTATGTAAATTGACTGTGGCAGATTATAATCAAACAATTTATATACTGTTAATAATCCTAAACTGTTTTCCTTTTATTATTTTTATACTTTTAGATACCAGTGATAGCATAGCAAAGAAATTCCTTGATATTGGATAAAGTATTTTACTTAGATGCATTTGTTGTATTTTTAGTCATTTTTTTTGTACTTTGAATTATGCATATTTCTTGCATTCATTTATTTAATGGAGAGAGTTGGAATAGTTTTCAGGATATTTCTTTGAAAATCAGATTATCAGCACAGACTACAGTATAACATTATTGCTTTCTCACTGTATATCATTAACTTGAAAGTAAAGCTTGGGGCATTAGAATTAATTTTCCTTAGAAATTCACCTAGGCAAATTAGAATTGCAATGTGTTTTGATTACAACTTTAATACACTAACCCTGGTTTTCTTCCCATTTGGTGTTCTGCTGGAATGAGTCATTGTCACATTAGTACTGATCTAATGAAGCTTATTTGTCCTCAAGCTTTTATAGTATGCTCTTTGAAATGAGAAACTTTAAAAATTTGAAGGAGTATGTGGAGTAGGGGAAGAACATGCAAAGCGTGAATAAATATGGGATGTCCTATTGATAGGACAAAAAATTAAAAACTGAGAAATTAGACTCATTTGAATCAGTTATTATTACTTATGAATTCTCTTTACCAAGTCCACATATTTGTGCATCCCAGACAGACCCTCCAGAGTCTAGTGAATGTGAGTAAAAAGTGAAGCAGGATGAGGTAAGTTCAAGTACTTTAGAGACTTTGGGAAGTTATGGAAGGATGCTGGGGTTCTAAATTGATCATTTACCCTACTCACTAAATGTGGTCCTAAATCAAACCTTTATGTGTATGGCAATGAAGAGTTAGTTCCTTGTCTTATGAGTATGAGTAGGCACATCCCAGGTTGGTTTAGAACACAGGTGACAAACACAATGCCCACAGGCCGAATCTGGCCCTCCACCTTGTTTTATCCAGTGCAGCACCTTGTTTTTACCTGGTGACAGCACTGAACTCCTTACCCCTAGTTAAGGAGTAGTTACACTTAAATACATTTGGCCTAAAATTACATTCGGCTCTTTGAAGGCAACTGTGAAGCTGATGTGGCTCCTGGTGAAAATGAGCTTGACACCTCAGGCTTGAAAGAATGCCTCTCAACTTGGGACAGGGCATGTCAAGGCAAATTGTCTAGCTGGAGCTAATATCTATTGTCTGTGCTCATGACCACAAGGCAGAGAAAGATATCTAAGATGAGTAATTTTTAGTGTACTTCCTGCAGTTTCTCCTGGACATACACTTGTAGAGTCAGACTTTTACCCTTTCTCTGAAGGGGAAATGCACTTAAACTTTGGGAAGAAACATAAGAAAGCCCATTATCATAGGTCAGGAACCACAGATCTTAAGTTTCAGACTGGCTTTGTGAAGTCAAATCTAGGATTCATCCAGTGAGCAGAACCAATTTAGCTGGGTTGAATTTGCTATGACAAAGGAGCAGAAAAATCACCTGAGTTCTTACTGGTGGAGAATCTGCAACAGTGGGAATACCTCAAGAGCAGTGGGCAAGAATGTGGGTGGAGGTCTTAGGATTGTGGCAAAATCTGCAAACTGAGTAACAGGTGTATTGGCAGAAACTTAGACAAGAGAAAATGTGGCTGGGGCAAAGAGCTATACTGAATATAATTCAAGAACATAGAGTGCAGCTCTGGAAGTCAAACCCAGGTTTGGCTGGCTGCAAAGCTGGGCCTTCCCATTGCCGCAGGTTCCTTCTGGACTTTAGGTTGACACATTTAACTGGAGCAGAGGACAGGTGATTAATGGGAAATAAAGACAGACAAGTAGGGCTTAGATGTGGGCAATTTTGAGGATCCAGCTCAGGAATTTGCAAAGCCACTCAAGATTTATAAACCAGAGAATAACTTTTACAGTGGTATGATAGGGAGCTTGGTTTTCAGAAACACTCAAGATAAATTTGCATGGGGAAAGATTCAACATAGAGATTACTGCAGCAGAATCAAAGTGTGTAAAGATAAAAATAACTACCTTCTTAAACTAAAACAAACACCATTAAACAATTGTGCCTTTGGTTATTGGGCAGGAATATTTTTTCTCAGTTTTTAAATAATAAGTTGTACTATGAGAATCAATGACATTTGAAAGAAAATGATGGTGTAGTGCTCATCTTTTTCACTCATTCACTTCTAAAGTCATTTCAAAGTCCTGAGAAAGACTGTCTTTTGAGGTTTAATTTTAAACCTCTTTACCCAAGTCCAAAGTAGCTATCTGAAGGTGAACAAAGATGTTTTATTTCACAAAAGACAATCTTGGGCTAATAATTTTTTTTCTTTTAAAGAATGCTTTGATATAATAGCAGATGTCAGTGATCTTTATATGTTATCATCTGGAAAAAATAAATAATTTCTCAAGGTCTGTTGATTGGTATAAGATAATTTCCCATTCTATTAATATATCAGAAAATAAACTTGTGAAATATCTAGTAATTCTTAATGTTTAACAGAGTGCCAATTACCTAAGAGCAATTCTGGTTTACCTAGGATACTCCTAAGGATCCTTTCAAAACTGGTTAGAACTGGGCACAGTAAACATTTAAGATATATAGTACAGTACTGTATACCTAACTTTGTTTTCTTCAAACTAAACCAAATTTTTAATGTCAAATAATAAATGAATTTTAAAAATAAGTGTCTTTGAAAATATCCTTAGTTAAAAGATATCTTTCTACTAGACAGATTGGAAAAAATATATATCTAATTTTATATTAGACTTGTTCTACACTTCTGTGTAATGATATGCTCTTCAAACCAGTATTTTATATGGTAAAGTTGGAAGACTATTAAAGGGAACAGTTTTTGTTTATTCTTTTGTCTATAGGGATTGGCATTATTCTATTTGGAAGGTCTGAAGTTTTCCTATAAATCATGTAGTTTCTATTGGGTGCTTTCAAACATGATACCTTAGCTGCTGGGCCATAGAATAGGATATGGACCATGTGGTACACAGGTATGTGCAGATAGATTATCCCATACCTCAACCATAGTGATTGACTCAGGACCCAACCTGAGCTAATCAGACTGTTTCCTGGGATTTTTTAATTGCATGGTGAAAAAGTTCCTTCTATTCTTCAAGTTTAAATCTATACTTTCAGCTCTTTGTGGCAATGCTTCTAGTTGAATGTGTACAACAGACCTAAAAAAATAAATGAAGCAAAAGGCAGAGACATAGAGATGAAATAGAGCAAAAGGGATGGAGAATTCCTGGTCAGCTAAATGTGATGCTACATCTACACCCCTGCTCTTTTGGTAATCTGCTTCATGTGAACCAGTACATTCTGAGTTTAACTTCCCAGACCAGGGCTTCTCCTCTTCTTTGAACAAGGACTTTGCCCACCACACATCAGCAGAAACACTCAAAGGAACAGAGTGGCTTTGGGCATCATACTCTTGGGATTGAGGTTGCTAACAGCAAGACAGAATTCCCTATCCCACTGACTTTCTCTTGACAATTGTGACTTGTCACTCTTAAAGTTCAAGATTGTTACTTTGAAGAGTATTCTTAACTTTGGTTTGTCTGAAATGTCCTTAAATTAAATTTAGATCATACATTTTCAGCGAGAAGCTTCCAGAAGTGATGATATGTCCTTTGTATCACATTCTTATGAGGAAGCACATGACATTGACTTGCAGTATGTCCTTTGATCACTTGAATAAGACAGTGTCTGGCAAAGCTTCTCCACTGTAGCTACTCTTCTCCTCTTTGTAATTAACGCATGTTGACAGGAGGGACGGAGGAGGAATGATGAGATTTCATAAATATCTCATTCCTCAGCAAATTCCACTAACTAGTTTTAGCATCCTTTGGTATTTCTTGAATTGTCAAAGGGTGGTTTTTCTTTTTTTTCAAAACTTTTAAAAGATCATATTTATTTATTTTTAGAGAGAGGGCAAGGGAGGGAGAAAGAGAGGGAGAGAAACATCAGTGTGTGGTTGCCCCTCACTCTTGCATGCCCCCATACTGGGGACCTGGCCTGCAAACTATGCACGTACCCTGACTGGAAATCGAACAGGTGACCCTTTGGTTCACAGGACAGCACTCATGCCACTGAGCCACACCAGCCAGAGCATGATTTTTCTAATCTATCATTCCTTTGACCTTTATCAGTTAGCATTCTACTTCAAGGAAAAACTTTATTCTCTCTGAATTTTATTATTCATTTATTTACTTATTACAGGCTCATGTACTCCTATTTTATTCAGTGAGTAATAATCCATTACTATCGTTATTTAGTTCAATGTTCAAATTCCCAGATATAGACAGTGGGAGTCCCATCAAGCTAACTTCTCTGTCATCTTAACATGTTCCTATTATTTTCTTTCTTTCTTTCTTTCTTTCTTTCTTTCTTTCTTTCTTTCTTTCTTTCTTTCTTTCTTTCTTTCTTTCTTTCTTTCGTTCTTTCTTTCTTTCTTTCTTTCTTTCTTTCTTTCTCTTTCTTTCTTTCTTTCTTTTCTTTCTTTTCTTTCCATTTTTTAGCACTTAGTTTCCTACATCACACAATGTTCCATCATCTAGAATATCTTGCCCCAGCACTAGAATTACCAATTTCTTCTAAAATGCCCAACTCCATTTAGCAGAAAATGATATTTAGAAACCAAGACTTGGGTGCTAGGTGTGCTCATTAATAGAGTCATTGCTCCTAATCCCTTTATGGATGTTTTTGTGCCACCTTTGAGCTGTGATACAGTTTACTCTACCTCCCAGATCCCCTGGTACCTCACCTGGGCTTCAACATTCCAATTCAGGGCTCAACCTGCCACATGGATGCTCTCCACACCTTGCTAAGGTTCTGAAATCTCACTCTGGACTATTGCCAACATTGAATACTGTCTTCCGTCTGACTCTGGCTTTGACACCTGGCACTGGGCTACATTGACACCCTTGTCATCCTGCTTGGTTCTGTAGGCTCTGCCTTATGCTATGCTGACTACTTCATGGCTATTTGGAAATGCCACTGGCTTGGGTGAGAAGGCATTCCATTTCTAGTGAAATAATTCCCAACAGAGCATATGCAATGACAGGAATGTGTTGTATCCCTCAGAAAACTAGGACCACATACAAATTGATAACCAATAAATTAGATGTTTTATCAATGGCTTTCCAGCTCTGATATGCAATTAGTGGTTATTCTGTCTCTCTTTTTATAAGAGAATGTGTATATCAGTTTAAGTGACAGGAAAGAATTTTTCCCATGTGAGTAGAAAGAGTGCTCCATTTAAACTATTCATCATATAGGAAAGCATACAATGTTTAAAATTCAAAGAGCAAAAAAATATTAACAAATCAACTTTACCATGTAGAACCCTCAGTATGATTTTTTTTTCTTGTGAAGATGCCAGGTAGATATAATTACAAAGTCCTGGAAAATTCCTTCTGCCATTGTTCTCTGCATTTGATAACCTTACCTTTTCATTTTGAAACTAATTATTGTTTCTTTATTTCAAAGGTTAAGATAATTCTTACTAAAATTTTGAAAACCATTTCTCATAAACCTCCATGAGGCAATTGGAAAATCCCTTACTAATACTTTGGAAGGGGATTTTAAGTGTCCTAGAATTTTCTGTGACTTCATTTGCCCATCCAATATCCCACAACAGAATCATCAAGTCAATTAATGAATATTCTCTGAAGAGCAGATATTTCTACTATCCTTGGCATCCAGCACTGCATTCACAGCACATTAATTTCTAGGGAATGAAACAAATGGAATTCCTAGTCTTATCTAATAAAACAATCTTCTCTTGGGATGTCACAGAGTAGCAAAATCTAACATGGGGATTGATAGTATTCTAAAGTTTTCATGTCTGTTGGTACATATGATAATGGGCCACTAAGTAACTGTGTCTTTTTTCCATAACTGATTATTAAACTGGAATAACCCATCAATGATTGTTATTAGGCCCTACTAGAATACAGTAGCAAAGTCTAGTCTTTCAAATAGTGTGTGTGTGTGGGGGGGGGTTGGTTTTTTTTTTGTTTGTTTTGTTTTTCTGAGAGAGAAATGTTGCAAATGTTGGGCTTCTTTTGAAATAAAGAGCAAAGTTCAGTTGAAAAATCTAACAATCATATTTCTGAGAAGAAACCCTAAGGGTGTTCAAGGAAAAACATTAAGGTGACGCAACCTCTGTAAGTAAGAAAACAGGCTTCCCTGACATGCCAAAAGGAAAGTATTGAGAAAAGAAGGAGCTCCTACCCTTCGTGACAGCATGGATAGAACCAGAGAACATTATGCTAATTAAAATAAGCCAGGGAGTGAAAGACAAATGCCATATGATCTCACCTATAAGTGGAACCTAACCAACAAAACAAACAAGCAAGGAAAATATAACCAGTGACGTTGAAATTAAGAACAAACTGACAAAACCACAGGAGAAAGGGGAGGGAGATAATGGGGGAGAAAAGGGGAAGGGTCATCAAGGAACATATATAAAGAACACATGGATAAAGCCAAAGTGGGGTTGGATCGAGGGGGGTAGGTATGGGTGAGTGAGGTGGGGGGAGTCTTTAGGGGAAAATGGAGACAACTGTACTTAAACAACAATAAAAACAAAAAAGAAATATGTGCTTAAACAAGCACTTCATTGCAGATATTAACTATGATAGATTCTTATTTTCATAGCCAGATATTTAATCAGATTTTGGAAATTATTTGCTATAGTTCAGGGTAAAATAACTGATGTGTTTCTCCCTAGACTTTTCTGCATGGATTTCCTGCAGGGATTAGCCTAGGGACTGGGGAGCACTCAATGGGAGGGCAATGCTTCACTCCCTTGTCTATCGCAGACCCCAATTCAGTAACATTGATGGACTGGCTATTTTTGTAATATTCTTTTCTTTCTTAACTCTATTCTAGTAAAATGAGAGGGTTAGTGGTGAATTCAGAGTGCTTTCTCTCTTCATCAAACTGCAACAGAAACCTGAGACATTCTTCCTGAAAATGGGTGCAGAATTTGAAGTTAAACACCTACTCAAACCCTCTTTGAATCTTGGTTTTTACCGCTTGCTTTACCATTTTCAATTATGACTATTAAAATTAGGTAAACTAATTCAAGCTAAAAGAGCTTTGTTTATGTCCACTGTGCCATAAATGTGTTAGCTGCTGCTATTGTCCTTGCTGTAAAGGTTGACCCACATAGGCTGACACAGAAGACTCTCATAGCATGAACATCATGCTATTTCCTGGTAGGCAGGCTGCTCTTGTAGGAAAGTAATATTGCTATGGCAATAGGGTAGAGGATTTAGTCACCCTAAAGTCAGGTTTAAGAACTAAGAAATGGGAGTTTAAAAATGATACATTGGTAGTATTTGGTGTCTACAGCCTCCATGAGACAGACATTTACTATGGGGTCAGTGTGATGACCAGGGCTGCTGTGCCTCCTCTTCTGGGCAGCCTTGCACAGGTCCAAGAAGAGATGGATATGAATGTGTCCACTGAGGGAGGGGCTGTGCACTGAGAAGGTGGTAGCTGCCGGGTCGATGCAAGCTAGAATTCTAATATGATCAAGCAGCTAGATATTTTTCTTTCACTATTTCTTATTTTTCTCCTACTATAATGTACTAACAAGTAATATAATACATCTAGGAATAAAATAGAGCAAAATTAAACTGGAGCAACAAACTATCACCAAGTAGCAGTGGATCCCTAAATGATATTCCTTGGCCACATGAGTAGAATGAGATAACAGGATGAAACTGCAACAGAAAGGGAACCCCTGGTGTGGAGAAAAACCCACTTCTTAGAGAATAGGAGCTATGGAAAATGCCATGACCTCTGCACTTTGGCTGGAGCACCTACTTTCCTTCCCCCATTCTCACTTGTTCTCTTGTAGTCCAAAATAATGGTGTCTTTTTATTATACAAGCATGTGTAGTTTAAATTCCTTAAGGTAATGTTTTTCTTGGCATATCTCCTTTGGTAATTATATACAACCTTATATTTATGGAATTGCAGGAGCAATTTAATCACAGAAATCATATACCTAAAGAGTAACAGAACATTTTTTTAAGTGTGAAAATGTAGTCTCCTTTAATAGCCATAAAAAAGAAAAGCACATATGCTTAAATGAGATGACTTCCACATTTAAGTTGGATTTTGGGATCTCTGGAAATCATCACCAGTCACTGGAATGCTTTTTCAAGTATTTAACATAATAATGAAAGTAATAGCAATTATATTTATTGAGTAAATAATTTATATTATAAAATATACAAAACGTTTTTTTATTTAATTTGTGAAACAACCCATCACTAAGTGCTATTATCATTCTTATATCTCATATATGAAAAAACTAAAGCTTACAATAAGAGAGTCTGAGTAACTGGCTTCATACCTGGAAAATGGATGAGCTGAGCTGAGGAACAAGCTTTTTACCATTTAAACCCATGCTCATCAAATCCATCTGAAAACCATGTACAGTTGTTACAGAAAATAATATTGGTTGAGACATGTGTGTTCAGGACCTGCATGGGTCTTTAGGTCAGTCAGTCCTCTTGCCTGGGTCTGTCACTGTGAGCAGGGACTTTGCATTTGGTGAAAGGGCAATATAACAGCAGGAGGTACAGATGGAGTTTGGACCTACAGATTGAGGAATTCCCTGCATGTATATGAGGCCACCCACAGTGCAAGATGGAGCTAGAGAAAGAGAGATGACAGGGGCCAGAGGCCTGCTGTCTCCATGCTACCATGTTCCAGCATATGAATCCATTTCTACATCCTGAGAAAGAAAGAAAAAAACCCTGACTTCCATCAGTCAGCAGTTGGCCTGATTCAAAGGGCTAGGCCTTGGTGTTCTCCCTTGGAATGTAACAGTTTGCCAGAACACCAATATCAGACCAGGTACCTCAGTGACCACTATAATGTGAGTAGAAATTAAGATCATTACAGCCCTGGCTGGCATATCTCAGTGGATTGAGCGCGGGCTGCGAACCAAAGCATTGCAGGTTCGATTCCCAATCAGGGCACATGCCTGGGTTGCAAGCCAGGGACCCCAGCAACCACACATTGATGTTTCTCTCTCTCTCTCTTTTTCCCTCCCTTCCCTCTCTAAAAATAAATAAATAAAATCTTAAAAAAAAAAGAAATTAAGATCATTACATTATTGTATGTGGACAAAAATAGAAACATATCAACTGTTTCCTCTTTACCAATTACAACTGAAGTCTCACTCTGCTTCTCCTGCTTCTTGAATAAACATTAAGAATTGACCCTACTTTCTGACAGTACCCATAAAGTAATCATGTTTCCTTAAACCCCCAATAACCTAGATAAGCCCCAACCTTTTTTGTGAAATATCCTGACACCTTCTCTTGAGATGCCCTGTTATCTCCATGGTGTGTGACCAACACTGATACAGCAAGCATCAATAACCCACCTTTCTATCTTCTTCCTGATCTTTAGCTGGCAGGCGTGGAAATTATAGGCTGGCTTCCCAAATCTTTATGGAGATATGATCTGACAATGATGGCTCCCTCTCCAGCCTGAAGGAATGTTGCTTTAATATTGAAGGTATCTTCAACAAGTCTGGAACTCATTTTGTCAGAATCTGACATTGCTTGTAGTTATCTCCTTGAAGAAGTATAAGCGTGTGTGTGTGTGTGCGTGTGTGTGTGTGTGTGTTTCAATACAGAGTAGGTGATGATCTACTGAATACTACTGACTAGGAAGTTTATGTTAGATAATTAATATCAAACTATACTTATTGTTCTACAATACACATACAGAAAATAGAGTAACCAAATGCATCTTAATTTCAGTAATTTTGTCCTACTTGATTTAATGACTTGGGAAATTAGTAAAGTGTGTGGATCATGGTGCTCTTTAATATATACTTAATTATAGAATTTTACTTACAAAATTAATACTTCCTAAAATCTACCTAGGCTATAGTGACTGAAGGTGATATTAAGTTGAACTAGAAGATAGGAAAGAGTGAAAGAAATGAGATTGGCTAATTATAATTATTATCGATAAAAGATAAAGGCAGGAGAAAAATGAAAATGAAGATAGGCTTTAGAGTTCTTAACTTAAGGCCTTTGCATTTCTGAGGCATTCTCCATGATAGTGGTCCCGATATCCTTCTGTGGTCTACACAATGCTTCTGCTCTTTGTTTTTGTTTTGAATCAACTAGATGAAGAAATCAAGGTGAGACCCGATGTTAGAGAGAACAAGGTATTTATACAAATAACTGAAGTGAGGAGCCTTAGCACCTCAGGATAACCCATGCCCCCAACTATATACTGCCAACCTCACCCATCAATCCTATTGTCTTGGTCTCCTCCTGCATAAACCCTTCAGGAAGACTTGTCTTTTTCCTCCACTTTGCACCTGTGTTCACCTGGAATGATCATGAAGATGAATCATTCCAGGCTGTGCACAGAACCTGCCCTTCCACCTCCCCCACCTCCCCTTCCCACCTCCTCCTCCATCAAACTTCCAGGACAGGGTGCGATCCAAGTAGAATCCTCTCCTTGTTTCTTTCTTGCTGGTGAAAATTAGGAAGGCATTGTTCTGTCTGGTGACATTGATCACTCTGTTTTATTATCTGTAACTCATATTTTACTAGTTGATTGTATTTTGTACTGTTGTGAGGAAACTTTCTAATCGGGTAAAATAATTTTCCTTCAAGTTTTATAGAAAGGGTAGTGTGGTTAGCAGAAAATCTGCTCTTCCCACAAAGATGTCCACATCCTGACAGTACCTGTGAAGATGTGATTGAATTGAGGGTCTTGATATGGGGAAACACTCTTAGATTTTTTTGTGTGGGTAGAGTGTAACTATAAGAGCACTCAGAAGTGAAAGAAGGAGGCAGGAGGGTCAGAGGCAGAGAAGAAAGTCTGAGGACTGAAGCATAGGTGTGAATGATGTGATAGTTGACTGGGGCCACAAGCTAAGGAGTGTGGCAGGCTCCACAAGCTGGAAATGCAAAGAACAGATTCTCCCACTAAAGACTCCAGAAGGAGCACAGCCCAGCTGACACCTGTATGTTAGCACAGTGAGAGGACTTCTGATCTCCAGAGCTGTAAGAGAGTAAATCTGTGGCAATTTGTTACAGCAGCAATAGAAAACAAATGCAAGTAGTAAAGTTATCTTTTTATTAACAGTGAAAATTTATTATAATACTGGCAAATGGAATTTCCTTGTATCATAGAGTTAGAACGAGGAACTGTAACAATGATAATATATTCCTTCTGCAAATCAATTCAGAAGCCACTCTATTGAGAAAGAGCTGTAGGCAGATGCTAACAACCTGGTGGAGGACAGTTGGAGACTGTGAGCAGGGGAGCCTCAGTATAAGCCAAAGAAGGAGGGGCTGTGTGCCCAGGACCTTGATAAGAGCTTCTGAGGACATCTGAGCTATGTCCACACAAACAGAAGAAAGGGCAACCCTAGAGCATACAGACAAGGAAATCAAAGGCTCCTGCAGAACCCCTACCACAGAAGTTCACCTTAGGAAGACAACTGGCAAAGCAGAGCATCTGAAATGTCAGAAACAAAAAAAAAGAGTTCCCTTAAAGGGGAAGACAAAGAAAGAACATGCACTCAAAAAGGATGGAAGATTCCCAGTAAAAGAATAAAATGCAATGGAGGCTAGCAAACTATCAGATATAGAAAAATAATGGTTAACAAGGTACTTAAGGAACTCACTGTCAACCACAAGAAACTGAGAAGGAACTATGACAGTATGAAAACACAAATAGAATCTATAAACAAGAACCAGGAAGAAATGAAGAATATAATATCTGAAGTAAAAAAATACACTAGAAGGGCCCTTCCTGGTGTGGCTTAGTGGATTGAGTGGCAACCTGCAAACCAAAGGGTTACCAGTTCGATTCCCAGTCAGGGCACATGCCTGGGTTGTGGATGAGGTCCCCAATAGGGGACGCATGAGAGGCAACCACGCATTGATGTTTCTCTCCCTCTCTTTCTCCTTCCTTTTCCCTTTCTCTAAAATAAATAAATAAAATCTTTTAAAAAATGCACTGGTGCCCTGGCTGGTGTGGCTTGGTGGTCAAGTGCTGTCCTGCAAATCAAAGGGTCACTGGTTCAATTCCCAGTCTAGGGCACATGACTGGGTTGAGGGGCAGGTCCCTAGGAGACGTGTGCAAGAGGCAACCACACATTAACATTTCTCTCTCTCTCTTTCTCCCTCCCTTACCTTCTCTAAAAAAATAAAATAAAATCTTTAAAAAAGTAAATAAAAAACAAAAAATACACTGGAAGTAATTACAATCAGGCTGGATGAAGGAGAGGACCAAATTGGAGAGCTGGAAGACAAGGTAGAAAGAAACACCCAGGCAGAGCAGCTGTACTACTGCAGACCCAAAAAACATGAAGATAGCTTAAGGGCACTGCAAGACAACATGAAATTCAACAACATTCAAATCATAGGAATACCAGAAGGAGAAGGAAAGGAGCAAGGGATAGAAAACCTGTATTAAAAAATAATGACAGAAAAATTCCCTAATCCAGAGAGGGGAAAAGCCACACAAGTTCAGGTGGCACAGAGTGTCCCAAACAAGAGGAACCCAAACAGGCCACTCCAAGATACATCATAATTAAAATGCCCAATTGTAAAGAGAAAGAGAGAATCTTAAATTCAGCAAGGGAGAAACAGGAACTAACATACAAAGGAACCCAGATAAGGCTAGCAGTTGATTTCTCAAGAGAAACCCTACAAACCAGAATGTAATGGCAAAAAATATCCCCAGTAATGAAAAACAAAGGCCTGCAACCAAGACTGCTCTAACCAGCAAGTCTCCCATTTGAAATGGAAGGCAAAATAAGGAGTTTCTCAGACAAAAGAAGGCTGAAAGAATACACCTCCTATAAACCAGCATTGCAAGACATACTAAATGGACTTATTTAAGAAGAGGAAGAAAATAAGTGAGAGAGGGGAACACAGGTACAAAGGGGGAAAATTAATAAATATTTATTAATATAACCTTAAATGTTAATGGAATAAATGTTCCAATCAAAAGACATTGGGTATCTGATTGGATAAGAAAACATAACCACACATATGCTGCCTACAAGAGATCCACTCCAGAACAAAGGACCTACACAGATTGAAAGTGAAGGTATAAAAAAAATATTCCAAACAGATGAACAGAAAATAAAGCCAGGGTAGCAATACTTATATCAGACAAAATAGACTTCAAAACAAAGGCCATAAGAAGAGACACAGAAGACACTATATAGTAGTACTCAAGGGAAGAATTTATTAAGAAGACTAAACATTATAATCATATACACATTCCAAATAGGAGCAACCAATATATAAGGAAAATCTTTCAGGACTTCATGAAAGATATAGACAGCAACACACTTATAGTAGGGAATTTTAACACCCCACCATCAACAGTGGACAAATCTTCCAAACCAAATATCAGCAATGATATTGTGGCATGGAACAATGTCCTAAATCAAACTGATATATATAGAAACTCCACCCCAAAGCAGTAAAATACACATAATTTTCAAATGCACATGGAATACTTTAAAAGAGATAGACTACATGATAGGACACAAAACAAGCCTCAACAAATTCAAGAAAATGGAAATTATATCAAGCATTTTCTCTGACCACAAGGGACTGAAACTAGAAACCAACCTCAAGGAAAAAACTCAAAAACACTCAAACTCATGGAGATTGAATAGATGCTATTAAACAATGGGTCAGATAATAATGATATCAATGAAGAAATCATAAAGCTTCTAGAAACAAATGAAAATGAACACACAAGAATTCAAAACTTATTGACACGGTGAAAGCAGTCCTGAGAGGGAAGCTCATAGAAATTAAAGCCTACTTGAAAAGATAGAAACATTTCAAATAAACAACCTAACCCTACATCTACTAGAACTGGAGGAACAACAACAAACAATACCCAGAGTGAGCAGAAGGAAGGAAACAACCAAGATCAGAGTAGAATTAAATAACATAGAGACTAAAAGCACAATTCTAAGGATCAATGAATCCAAAAGCTGGTTCTTTGAAAACATAAACAAAATGGACAAACCTTTAAGAAGACTCATTAAGAATAAAAGAGAGAGGACCCATATAAATAAATTCAGAAATAAAATAGAGATGACAACTGACACCACAGAAATACAAAAGATTGTAAGAAATTATCATGAACAACTATATGCCAAGAAATATGAAAACATGGGTGAAATGGACAAATATCTAGAAAAATATAATCTTCCAAAACTGAATCAAGAAGAAGCAGAAAGCCTAAATAGACAGAAAATAGCTAATGAAATCAAAGCAATAATCAGAAAGCTCTCAGCATACAAAAGCCCTGGACCTGATAGTTTCACAGGACAATTTTACAAAACATTTAAGGAAGAGTTAATCCCTATCTGTCTCAGACTACTCCAAAAATACCAAGAAGACAGAAAACCTCAATACTCTTTTTACAAAGCCAACATCATCCTTATCATAAAACCAGATAAAACCACAACAAATGAAGAAAATACTGACCAATATTGTTGATGAACATAGACACTAAAATCTTAATCGAAATATTAGCAAACTGGATCCAACAACACATTAAAAAGATCATACACCATGATCAAGTGGGATTCATCCCAGGGTTTCAAAGATCATACCATATTTGCAAATCAATAAACTTAATATATCACAGAAACAAAAAGAAACACAAAAATGACATGATCATATTAATAGATGTGGAAAAAGTATTAGACAAGGTACGGCACCCATTTATGATAAAAACACTCAGCAAGGTAATAGTAGAGGGAGCATATCTCATCATAATAAAGACCATACACAAGAAACCTACAGCCAACATCATACTTAATGAGCAAAAACTGAAAGTTTTCCTACTAAGATCAGGAAGAAGACAAGGATGCCCACTTTCACCACTTCCATTCAACTTCCAATACTATGTTGAATAGCCCAGCGAACAGACAATAAAAAGAAATAAATGGTATCCAAATTGGAAAGGAGGAAGTAAAATTCATTATTTGTAGATCACGTGATAGTGTATGTAGAAAACCCAATAAACTCCACCAAAAAACTACTCCACCCAATAAGTGATTGGCAAAACAGGAGGATATAAAGTCAATATTCAGAACTCAAAGGCATTTTTCTACACCAGCAATGAAATATCAGAAACAAAAATCAGGAAAAAAAAATCTCATTTGATGTAGCAACAAGAAAAATAAAGTACATAGGAATAAACCTAACAAAGGAGGTGAGAGACCTATACTCAGAAAACTACACAACACTTAGGAAAGAAATTAAGGAAGACACAAATAAATGGAAGCATATACTGTGTTTATGGATTAGAAGAATTAACATCATCAAAATGTCCATACTACCCAAAGCAGTTTATAGATTCAAAACAATCCTCATTAAAATACCCATAATATATTGCATGTATATAAAACAAACACTTCAAAAATGTATATGGTACCATAAATGACCCTAAATAGCTGCAGCAATTTTGAGAAGAACAAAGTAGGAGGGATCACTATACCTGACATTAAACTGTATTATAAGTCCACAGTAATCAAAACAGTCTGGTAATGGCATAACAACAGACACATAGCTCAATGGAACAGAATAGAGAGCCCAGAAATAAACCCATGTCTCTGTGACCAGTTAATATTCAACAGAGGGGGCAGGAGCATAAATTGGAGTAAAAATACCCTCTTCAATAGATGGTGCTGGGAGAGCTGGACAGCTACATGTAAAAAAAATGAAACTCGACCACCAAGATACACCATATACAAAAATAAACTCATGGTGGATAAAAGACTTGAATGTAAGTTGCAACACCATAAAAGTCCTAGAGGAGAATATAGGCAAAAAAATCTCAGATATTCCTGCAGCAATATTTCTACCAATATATCCCCTAGAGTAAGGGACATAAAGGGAATAATAAACAAATGGGACTTCATCAAAATAAAAAGCTCCTGCACAGCTAAAGAAAACATCAGCAAAATAAAAAGGGAAACGGACGTATGGAAAAATATATTTGCCAATGATACCACAGAGAAGCACTTAATGTCCCAGATATATAAAGAACTCACACCACTCCACATCAGGAAGGCAAACAACCCAGTTGAAAATGGGAAAAGGACTTGAACAGACACTTCTCCAGGGAGGACATACAGATGGCCCAGAGACATATGAAAGGATGCTCAGCATTACTAGTCATCAGAGAGATGTAAATTAAAGCCACAAAGGCATACCATTTCACACTGGTCAGAATGGCCATTATGTACAATTCGACCACCAACAAGTGACAGCGAGGCTGTGGAGAAATGGGAACCCTAGTGCACTCTTGGTGGGAATGCAGACTCTTGCCACCACTGTGGAAAACAGTATGGAATTTTCTGAGAAAACTAAAAATGGAACTTCCTTTTTACCCAGCAATTCTGCTGCTAATATTTTACCCTAATAGTCCTGAAACACCAATCCAAAAGAACGTATGCACCCCAGTGTTCATAGTAGCACAATTTATAATAGCTAAGTGTTGGAAGCAACCTAAGTGCCCATCAGTAAATGAATGGATCAAAAAACTCTGGTACATTTACACATGGAATACAATGCAGGTGAGAGAAAGAAAGAGCTCTAACCTCTTGTGCCAGCCTGAATGGAACTAGAGAGCATTATGCTATGTGAAATAAGCCAGGTGGTGAAAGACAAATACTGTAGAACCTCACCTATTAGTGGAAAATAATCAACAAAATAAACAAGCAAGGAAAATATGACTTGAGACATTGAAATAAAGAACCAGCTAACAATAACCAGAGGGGAATGGGGAGGAGGGTAACAAGGGAAAGAAATGAAAACGTCATGAAGTTATATATACAAAGGACCCATGGACAAAGTCAAATACGGGCAGGATTGAGGATGGGAAGTAGTGGTGGGTTGATTTGGGGAAAGATGGGGGGTGGAAACACAATGCAACTGTGCTTAAATAACAATTAAAAAATAAAATAATGACTTAGTTTTAATTTGTACAGAAATAATTTTTTTATTTTCTAGCAACTACTTGTATTTCTTCACATGAAATTTTCTTGCTTATGTGTCTTGCCAATTTTTCTGCTAGAATGTTCATTTTATTATAGATTTGTAGAAGCTATCTGTCAGAATATCAAACTTCTGTTTAATATGTTACAAATACCATTCTGTGTTTGTGGTTCTTTCTTTTTTTTGACATGTAAGTGTTTAACAGTATATAGTAAAATGCATTAAGCTTTTTCTAGATAGTTTGGTATTAGAGTAATGCTTACACATTAGTTTTCTAGGGATGCCATAAAAACTATCATAAACTGGGTGGCTCAGACAACAGAGATTTATTTCTTCACAGATCTGTACACTTGAAGTCTGAGATCAAGGTGTAATCAGGTTTGGTTTCTCCTGAGGCTTCTCTTCTTGGCTTGTGGGTAGCCACTATCTCTCTGTGCATCCTCACAAGACTTTTCCTCTTTGCACACATTCCTAGTGTCTCCTTTTGTGCCCAAATTTTCTCTCATAAGGACACCATTCAGATTGGGTTAGGTCCCTCCCAAAGAGCCCCATTTTAACTTAATCAACTCTTTATAGGCCCTCTTTCCAAATCCAGTCACATGCTGAGGTACTGTGGGTTAGGACTTAAACACATGAATTTGAAGGCACACAATATGGCCTGTCACCGTTTATAAAGGTCTTCCCCATATCTAGATCATATAAATAATATATTTTCCTGAAGTTTATCATCTCAAATTTTATATTTAAATGCCATGTAGAATGGGAAAAGGACTTTTATTTTGATGTGTGACCATTTTATTTTTATGATCACTGCAATATCATTAATGCCCTCTGCTAAAACAGAAGTGGCCTAAATACATATCTCTATGCATTTTT
>PVIA01012857.1:0-35411 GCA_004024845.1 Tonatia bakeri
CCCTTTTCAATTTAACACGTTCTTTATGTGAAGTTCTACTCTTTAAAAGCTTGTTTCTAATACAGGCAAAATGCTAAATGCAACATTTAAAAATCACACATAAGGCCTCACTTCTGCACACAGGCTGCAAGGAAAGGAAAACAGTGGGAAACTTTGCACAGAGATTTTCTCACCCATTGATATCAGCACAGAACATCAGCCTTAAAAGAATGCTTTTCTAACGGGAATATTCAGTGAAAAAAGTCAGTGATTTCCATTTATATCATTAAAAGGAAGGAAGGAGCATATGGCTTAGATCAGGAAAGGGAACGTTAGCTATGAGGGTGCATTTGCAAAAGACGTTAATTAGGACTGAGAGTATCTCAAGTACTTGGGAAGCAAATTTGTTTAATAAGCCTCATGGTTTGCAGATGCCTTTCCCTCCTCTGCCATAATTCCAAATACAGCAGTTTTATCTGTGTAGAAGGAAGCACACTTGAAGAGTCACATGATTCCTGTCTGAAAGCAACTTGACAGGACATTCACATGAGTAAGATATCTCTTACAGTAACATACACGAGTCATGCTACATCAGGATCTGATTTTCAGCTTGAGGTACTCAGGGCTCTGCCTTCAAAGAGCTCTCCATTCATTGATCTGCTACAAGTGAATGCTGATGTGCTCTCTCTATTCTTGGAGACACTCTGCTCTGGGGTGTGCTTAAGTGGAGACACAGCACGTGTCCTTTCTTGTGTTTGTATTGGCTCCTGCTGCCTTTTTGTTGACCAGGTGGCTGATAACACATCTCTTGAGCTTTGCAGAGCTGATGAAAGCCATGAGTCTGGGCTAAGTATTTGGAACTTGATTTGTGGTGTTAACATTTTATGTTAATATCCATCAGTAACATTTTAATACATGACCATGGAGCCTTAGATACATGGAATTATCTGGTGAATGCTGGCCCAGGGGGCAGACCATTTATGTGTTATGTTGAACCCTTAAAGTCATATGTTATGTCCCTTTCTTAAGCTAGGCGAGTTGTAATGGGTCTCTTGGGACAAATAAACTTTTCCTGTGAGGTCTCCACTTGCTTAACTGCTAGCCTTGAGTTTTAGATTTCTTGCTACCCTAAGTGAACCCATTTTAATAAAAGTAAAATCTTCCAGCTGTTTTATTGATTCTTGGTGAAGAAGGCAAAGATCAAATGGAAATTAAAGAAAAACTTGTTTTCTCATTAAGGCAACATTTGTGGGGTGAAATAGAAAGGTGGGTATGTGGATAAGTAAACCAGGGCAGTGATTAAGAGTGAGGATTCTGGAGCCAGACTTCCTGGCTTTAAGTCCTAGCTTTTACTACTTGCTTGTGGTAAATCTCAGGCAAACTACTAAACTCTTGTGTGGCTCATGCATAAAATGGGGTTGACAGATTGAACATGTTAATGCTTGTAAAGGGATTACTATAGTTTCTGCACATGAAAAGCACCCAATAAATGCTCCTGTCCATGGGGCAGAGCCCACGTTGGTAATATCAAAAGAGTATCTGTCTTCAGAACCGGGTTGATTCTGTGAGCCTATTTAAGGTGCTCCTTTTGTTACTAGGTGGTTCTGTGATGCCAGATAGGGAGTGTAAATCCTAAATATCTAACTGCTTTTGTTTATAAAGCGTAAAACAATATAATGCTGCTTACATGTATATTGGAAGAAAAAAATATGACTCTTCTTATAAATACTCTCAGCTCTACTGGCAGAGTGAGTGTACAGCAGCACCAGGAAATAATACATGTAATAACTTATGACTCAAAACTTTTCCAAAAAATAACATTGAAGCATGATATGAGACATTTCCTAATAGATGATTTTTAGCATCTAGATCTCTGGATCTCAAAACTAAGAAATGCTATTGAAATATAATTGATTCCCATATTGTGTACTCTGGTATTTGATTTTGGGCAGCCATTATTAAAAATGAAACAGAAACTCTTTACTGTTTTATTTCTCATTCACCCCACCTGGTTCCATAAAGGATTTAAGACTGTTGAAAAGCACCTGTTGAATGTGTTCAGAAAGTGGGAGTTACTTACTTCATTATTTTGTGGCTTTCGGTATCACTGCTTGATGGAAAGAAATCAGTATTTTTCTTCCTAGTTTTATTTGAACACCTATCTTTCAGTCCCATATGTGTTATTCATTAAAATCTAATAGAAACCAGGGAAGAAACTCTCTTGTTAGAGAGTTTAGAATTAAATATCCACATTCTTATTATTAGATTATGAGCTAACTATGAATGGACAGCAAGTGGTGATCGTGCTATCATAATCCTCGACACCTCATGGGAGGCAGCTGTTCTTTCTGATCCACACAATCTTTGATTCCACTAATGTGCTTGTGGTTATTTTTTTCATAAGTATCTAACTGGGTCCTAAGATAAGAGGTGGATATGAGGGCCTAAGGAGCTTGTTTCCCATGATAAATAGTTAAGACTTTAGTAAAAGTTTGTGATGGTCAGTGTGTCTTTCATGCAGCACACAATAAATTTGAAAGTGATGAAAGGAGTACAGGAGACTTGGGCTGTAGTGCTACCGTTCAACCAACTGTGGGAATACACCACAGTGACTTTATTTCCTCTAAACTAGCTCCTCATCTACGAAGTGAAGAGGATAAGCTAGTTCTAAACTCTCTTCTCTAACTAACACGCAGTGATCTCATGACACTAGGAATCAGCATCATTATAGAGGTTATAATGGTTATATTAGTTTTACTGGACAGTTCCTTAAAATTGTGATTACTTTGTCCATATATCACAAAACCAAAATATGGAGGTTTTAATATATTCAGATACCTGACATAGATCTAAACAAGGCTTTTTATTCTGTTTTGTAGAATTTTAATGTAGTACTCTCATTATGTCTCCCTTGAACTTCTATTTTATTTACTCTTGAAAGTAGGTTTATTTATATATTTATTTGTTTATTATACAAAATTGGGATACATAATTGAATGCAAAGGAATCTATTTTTGTCATTCATTAATTCAATAAATGGCTATTCAGTAATCTAGTGAAAAGGAATAAAATGAATAACACATGGGGTTTGCCTCAAGAAACGTATGGTCTAGTGGGAGCACAGAGACGTAAATAGGTGATTATGAAGCTGTGCAGTAGAGATTATGAGTGGAGAAAGTGCAGAGTGCAAATGAGCACATGTAGGGCACCTAATCCAACCCAGGGGAAATCATTGCAGATGTCCCAGAAAACATAGCATGTGAGTGATGGCTGGAATTACTCACAACATAGGACTCTTTCAGGTAGAGTAAAGCAGCATGTGCCGGAGACTGGAGGTGAGAGAGAACTGTGAATGTCCAAGAACTGAAGGTAACATAATATATGTTCTAGTGGACAGGAGGATGGGAGGAGGGGACTAGGGAGAAATGAGGCTAAAGAGGAACATAAAGAGTTTGAGTTTGATCCTGAGGACAATAAAGACCCATTGGAGGAATAACATGTAATATTAACATTGAAAAACACAAAAACGGTAGAGATCCAAGATGGTGTAAGAGTGAGTGGAGGCTACACTAACCTCCTCCCAGGACCAGTGTGGAATTATAACTGAACTGTGGAGAAATCATCTGGAATAAACAACTGACTAGTAGTAGGAGAGAAGCCTCATAACCACGAACAGACAGAAGAAACAGTTTCACCACACGTGACTGGTACAGACTGCAGAGGAGATGCAAGAGAGCTGGCTAGGCTCCCACAGATGGCAGCTGAAGTGCTGGAGGGAAACTTCAGTGGCCAGCTGGGGGGTACCCCCTGAGAAGTGTGGGGTTTAAACCCAAGCTGGGCTTCCTGCCTACAACACTGGAGACTGAAAAGTATCCAGATAATATTCAGCTGCAAAAAGAAGCAGGGTTTCTCTCTGCCAGGGACAGACAGCTACAGATGCAAAGAGCCTTTCAAAGGGCCAATTCATAAATTTTCAGTTGCAGCCACTTACCCTGGGCTCCACCAAAGTGGAAGCAGAGTGGACTAGAGATGCTTCAGGAGAGACTGGGGATGATGGCTTTAGAGAGAAAACAGAGCAGCCACCAGGATCCTGGTGCTGAGTCATCCTCCATTCTATAGGAGCCATCTTGCTCAGGCAGACTTGTGAGTGACATCTGCCTGAGGGGAAGCAATAGCCCCATCCCCAGGGGTTACTCAGCCCACCCTGTGGTGCTTAAGCCTGACTGCTGGCTATAGAGTGACTAGATTAACAACTGAAGGAGTCAGCCACAGACGGTGGATCCCTCGTACTGTCAAACTGGCTGCCTAAGGCCACACTGGGGCACCACCTGACATCACCAGAGGTGGATCCAGAAAGAAAAAAAAATAGTGGTAAATACTCAGTGCTACCAAGATGAAGTTCACCATGGTCTTCTGCATGATTTGTGATATTTTCTGTCCTACATAGTTTTTTAATGTTCATTTCTTATCCTTCAAGCTTGTACGTATTAATAACTTGTACAAACTTGTTTATTATATCTTTATTATAGTTTATTTCAGATCTCATATTTTGCTCCACCCTTATCTTACCCCATTTTACCTTCACCTTTCCTCTTCTTATATTCATTTTAAATTTTGATTTCTCTTTGGCTACAACTTGTTTCCATTCTATACTCTTACTACTTCTCCCTCCTCCAGCCTCTCAAAACTATTTCTCTTGTCACTGGACATCTCACATTCTTTTTTCCACTCTTAAAATACCTGTGCTCCTTCTCTGCCTTTATAGTCTTTGCTCGTTGGTTGTGGACAGGCTGGTGGCTGTTATATTTCTTCAATTTATCTCTAGATCTTCACTATTTTGGTATTTCAAGTCATAAATTTTACCATTCGTCTTTCCTACTCCATTCTGCCTTCCTCCTGCTCTTTTTTTTTGTCTCAAATTTTAATTTTTTCCTGTCTTAACCTGGTTTTTGTTACTCACTCAGTATTCCTTCTCCCTCTATTATCCCCAAATGACTTCCCTTTTCTCTAGATATCTCTTAAGCTTTTCTTTCTTTATTTTTTCCCTCTTATTCCCATCATACCTATATTAATCTTAGCTCATTTGTTGTTCATAGTGCTGTGGTGGATCTTTTTCTTTAATTTGGTTCTTATTTTTTAATTTATTTACTTATTTTTTTATTTTTTCTTTCTCTCACTTTATTTTTTAAAATTTCTGTGCAAACCTAACACTATATGCTTCCCTTGTCTTGCTCCATCCCTCCATATTCATTCCCCTTTTTATCTATGACGTAAATTTTACTTACCTTCTCTCTTTGCCTTGCTCCAAGTCTCTGCTCTTATCATCACTCCTCCCTCTACTCTCTCAAAATCATTTTTCTTTCAGTTAGTCATCTCATATTAATTTCTCCTTTCTTATAATAGTCTTAATCTCTTTACACCATTGTTAATACTGGCTCACTTGCTGTTGATAGTGTGACTGTAGGTGGTGGTTATTTTTGTGGTTGTGGGTTTGTTTCCTCAGCTGTGTGTTTTTTTTCTGGCAGCACCTGCACAACAACACACATGACATGGTGGGGGGAGTGACTCTCAGTCAGCCAGCTGCAGAGAAGGACACACCAAAGAACAGCCCAACAACAATCAAAACCCAATTACAAACAGAGAGCCAAGGTAAGTGGCATAAAGCGCATCCCAAGAGCATCAAGTTCAGGAGATTAAAGAGAATGCACCACTGAATCCCACGGGTTTCCTACCATAGAAGTTCACACCACAAAGACAGGGAGTCAAAGCATATCAATCTAAGAGGCAGAAACAAACAAGGAGAGTCTCCCCTAAAATTGGGAGACAAAGAAACAATCCCCAATAGAAAGTAAAGGAAGAATCCCTAGAAAGAGTTATAAATGAAATAGAGGCAAGTAAACTATCAGACATTGTGTTCAAAATAATGGTTATAAGGAAGATCAATGAGCTCAGAAAGAACTACAGGGAAACTACAAGGAACTTACTGTGAACTACATCTGTATGAAAAAGGACATGGAAACTATCAGTTAGAGTCAAGAGAAAATGAAGACTAAAACTTCCGAAATGAAGAACACAGTGGAAGGAATTAAAAGCAGGCTAGATGAAGCAGGGGATAGAATCAGCAAGCTGGAGAGAACGACAAAATGAAAAAAGACTCAAAAAAATGAAGAGGATTTAAGGGAACCACAGGATAACATGAAATATAATAATATCCATATCGTAGGAATACCAGAAGGAGAAGAGGAACAAGGCATAAAAAACCTGTTTGGAAAAGTAATGACAGAAAACATCCTTAACTTGGTGAGAGAAAAAATCATACAAGTCCAGGTAGCACAGAGGATCCAAATCAAGATGAGTCCAAAGAGGCCCACTCTAAGACATGTCATAATAAAAATGGCAAAATTTAAAGACAGAGAATATTAAAGGCAGCAAGGAAGAAAAAGCTAGTAAGATACAAAGAAACCGCAATAAGGCTATCAGCTGATTACTCAACAGAAATACTATAAGCCAGAGGGAATGGCAAGAAATTCTCCAAGTAATGAAAAGCAAAGGCCTGCAACCAAGACTACTCTACCCAGCAAGACCCTCATTTAAAATGAAAGGTGAAACAAGGAACTTCCCAGACAAAAAAAAAATAAATAAAGGCTAAAAGAATACACCTCCACCAAACCAGCACTGCAAGAGATGCTAAAGCAGGGTGTCAAACCTTTTGGTGTCTCTGGGCCACACTGGAAAAAGAAGAGTTGTCTTTGGCACATGTTAAATACACAGACACTAATGAAAACTGATAAGCAATAAAAAGGTCTGTGCATAACTTTTGTATTATCTGCCACTACGGATAAGCAAAAAAGCAGCCCTTTCAGTAGTGTTTTAAAATCATCACACAGGTCCCAAATTGGTGATTACTGGTATAAAAAATGTACATATCTAAGTATGAAACTTAGTAGTAAAACTAATGTTTTAAGTAAATTTACAATCTTCAGTAGGACTGCATGTGTCCTGTGGGTTAGACACTCCAGTGCTAAATGGACTGCTTTAAGAAGGAGAAGGAAAAGAACAGAGAGAGAGAGAAACACAAGAACAAAGGGAAAATGGCAATGAGTAAGAACCTATCAATAATAATCTTAAATGTAATGGGTTAAATGCTCCAATGAAAAGACATAGGGTAGCTGAATGGATAACAAAACATGACCCGCATATATGCTCCCTAGAAGAGACCGACCTCATGACAAAAGACCTACACAGACTGAAAGTGAAGGGATGGAAAAAAATTATTCCAAGCAAATGGACCCGAAAAAAAAAAAAAAAGCTGGGGTAGCAATACCTATATCAGACAAAATAGACTTTGAAACAATGGCCATAAAAAGACACCAAGGTGATCACTATATAATACTTAAGGGAACAATCCATCAAGAATATATAACCCTGTAAACATGTATGCACCCAACACAGGAGTACCCAAATATATAAGAAAAATCTTTGAGGACTTCAGGAAAGATATAGACAGTAACACACTTATAGTAGGGGATTTTTAACACAACACTGTCAACAATGGATAGATCTTCTAAACAAAGAATCAACAAGGATATTATGGCACTGAACAATACTCTAGAATAATACACTGAACAATACTCTATTTGATAATGGACTTAACTGATATATACTGAATCTCTCATCCCAAAGAAGCAAAATATACAACTTTTTCAAATGCACAACAGACATTTTCAAAGATAGACCACATGGTAGGTCACAAAACAAGCCTCAACAAACTCAAGAAAATTGAAATCATATCAAACATCTTCTCAGATAACGATGGCCTGAAACTAGAAAACAACCTCATGGAAAAAAAATCAAAAACCTTCAAATTAATGGAGAATGAATAACATGTTATTAAATAATGAGTTAATAATGAGGTCAAGGAAGAAATCAAAGTTTCTGGAAACAAATGAAAGTGACAACATAATAGCTCCAAACCTATGGGACACAGCAAAGGCAGTCCTGAAAGGGGAGTATACAGCAAAACAGGCCTACCTAAAAAAGAGAAAAATTTCAAATAAACAACCTAACCCTACATCTACCAGAACTAGAGGAACAACAATAAACAAAGCCCAGAACAAGTAGAAGGAAGGAAATAATCAAGATCAGAGCAGAATTAAATGACATAGAGACTAAAAGAAAATTCAAAGGATCAGTAAATCCAGGAGCTGGTTCTTTGGAAAGATAAACAAAATTAACAAGACTTTAACCAGACTCATCAAGTAAAAAAGAGGAAGGACCCAAATAAATAAAATCAGAAATGAAAGAGGAGAAATTACAACTGATACCCCAGAAATACAAAAGATTGTAAGAAATTACTATGAACAACTATATGCCAAGAAATTTGACAACTGGACAAATTGGACAAATTTCTAGAAGAAGATAATCTTCCAAAACTGAATCAAGAAACAGAAAGCCTGAATAGACCAGTAACAATTAGTGAAATTGACACTGTAATAAAAAAACTCCCACACACAAAAGCCCTAGACCAAATGGCTTCAGAGGTGAATTTTACCAAACATTTATGGAAGGATTAACCCGTTTCTTCTCAAACTATTCCAAAAAATTTCAAAAAGAGAGAATGCTCCCAAACTCTTTTTGTGGGACAAGTATTATCCTAATTCTACAACCAGGTAAAGATACAACAAAGAAAGATAACTGCAGGCCAGCATGCTAAAATCTTCAACAAAATATTGGCACTCTGGATCGAGTAATACATTAAAAATATTATATACCAAGGTCAAGTGGGATTCATCCCAGGGATGCAAGGATGGTATAATATTCACAAATTAATTAAAAAGTGGGCAAAGACCTGAACAGACATTCTCCAGGGAGGACACACAGAGGGCCCATAGGCATATGAAAGGATGCTCCACATCAATAGCCATAAGAGAGATGCAAATTAAAACTACAGTGAGCTACCACCTCACACCAGTCAGAATGGCCATCATAACCAAACCAACAAACAACAAGTGCTGGCGAGGGTGCAGAGAAAAGGGAACCCTAGTACACTGTTAGTGGGAATGCACAGGGGTACAACCACTGTGGAAACAGTGAAATTTACTCAAAAAACTAAAATGGAACTGCCTTTTGACCCAGCAATTCCACTGCTGGGATTATACCCTAGGAATCCTCAAACACTAATTCAAAAGAACCTATGCACCCCTATGTTCATAGCAGCATTATTTACAATAGCATATGCTATAAACAGCCTAAGTACCCATCAATAAATGAGTGGATCAAAAAAAACTGTAGTACATTTACATAATGGAATACTATACTGCAGAAAGAAAGAAAGAGCCCCTACTCTTTGCGATGACATGCATGGATCTGTAGAGTATTATGCTAAGTGAAATAAACTAGACAGTAAAAGGCAAATACCATATGATCTCACCTATAAGTGGAACCTAATAAACAAAATAAACAAATGAACAAAATAGAACCAGAAGCATGGAGACAAGATACAGGCTGACAAGGACCAAAGGGAGTGGGAAAGGGGATATAGAGGAAAGAAAGGGAAGGATCTAGTTAAGGAACAAATATAAAGGACCCATGGACAATCCCACAGGATGGGGGATTGACTGTGGGAGTGAGGGTTGTGTGGGACAGAGGAGAGTGATGGGGGAAAATGGGAAACTGTAATAGAACAACAACAACAAAAAACTTCAAACATAAAATTACTACTCTGTTTGCATAAAAAAAACACACAAAAGCTCACTTAAGTGTGGCAAGTGACTCAGAGAGAGGCACAACTGGAGACAAAGATCAGTCAGAGCACTGAACAATAAGCTAGGCTAAAGGCAATGGTGGCCTAACGTAAAGTAGACATAAAAAAAAAGAAAAGATGGATTCAAAGACTATTATGGAGATAGAATCACAGGAATTAATGACTTATTCATTAAAAATATTTGTTGAATTTATGTGTCTGGCTGTTACAAAAGTAACTGGTATTAGATATACCCTGATACTGTAAATACCTATGAAAACTGGACAAAATATGTAAAACAGTATTTGCAGCCATTAGATAGCACCTCAGTGCTGGGCTGCAATCCTTGGGAAGTGGGAAACTGATGCAGACCCCGGCCCGCAGTGTCTGCATCATTATGGATGAAATGAGACATTCACATGGACTACCGAGTCCGGTGGAGGAAAAGGGACAGCATGGCTTTTCTCTCAAGGGGAGCAAAAGCCTCAGCCTCTGCCATGACAGGCCTTCATTTCTATCTCTGGGCACATTACGTGATGGTCCTCATTTACTATGCGCAGGTTCGCTTTAGGTGGTTACCTTTTACAGAAAACAAAGGAGCCAATGCTGCTAATCACTTCACAGAAGAAGGATATTTGCAAATGAAAAGGCAAAAGTGGTTGAACTGGTTACAATCATCCTTGGAAAGTTTAGCATGGATTTTAGGAAGTTACTTTGCAGTAAATGTCCTCAATTCAAGGTGAGAGGTTTTTTTTAGCAACAGCAAGACTCAAAGTGACCTAGGCACATTGCAGGCCTAATTCCCCATGGGAGGCTCTATCCGTGTGTGTGGGTCCTGTGCATTTCCAAGTCGGAGCTGGGCCCATGCCACGCAGAACAGTCTCCTACAGGAAACATGAGAGGTAAGCTCCAAATTCACACAGGCTTTCTCTCAAAGGATATTTCTCAGGTTCTTGTGTAGGAAGAAAGTACCCAAGTAGAGAGCAGCAGTTTTGCCAAATGAAGGACGAATTTCAGGCTGTGAAGTTGACTGATATTTGGGGACTCGTACAGCAAAAATAGAGAGCCCTGCAAAGAAACCTAAGAAGTCTGAGTGCAAATTCCTCTCAGGTCGGCAGTTAACTCCTAGAGTATACAAGTGCAGGACGAAATGCCAGGAGGTTTGGAAGGGAGCCTTTCCCGGGAGGCTGAGAGCTCAGAAGACATTCCAGTATAAGAAGATGTTAGAGTGCAGACACAACCTGGGTGAAGAGATCTCAGAAAGGCTGCACTGGCAGGGTGAGAATCTATCATATCTTAGGAGTGAAAAAAAAAAAAATCAAAACTATAATAGGTCATCCTAACAAAGCCCATAAACAGGCCCCATCAGATAAGGTAAATCTGCAGTAACTTAAGTGCCCGCTGTAACAGAACTCAGCCCTCCTCAGAAGAAAAGAGTATCATGCAGAGCCTCTGCAGTATGTTGTACACAATGTTCAGCATTCAGTAAAAAATGACTACACATTCAAAGAAGTTGGGAAAGCATCTGGTAATCAAGTGATAAAACAGTCAATAAAAGCAAACCTAGAAATACTTTGGCTGAGAGAACTTCACATTTGTGGAGACTACTATGTGCAAATATTATCAGTTGTGAACAAGACAAAAAAATCTCTGAGTTCATGGAATATATTATACTTTAGAGAGAAAAAACAGATAATAGACAAGATGCATAAGTACAGTATTTGGTATATTAGATGGTGAAAAATACTAAGAAGAAAAGAAATTACAGAACTAAGAAAAGGAGTATTAAAAAGGTGGGATTTTAAAGAGGGGATCCGAAAAAGATTGTTTGTGGGGTTGCTGGAGAGAGACGTTAAAAGATGCCATCTATGTTTTGAGCTTGTGCTTTTATATTGCCTTGAGATAGCCAAATATAAGAGAAAGAGCCTAATTACTTGTAGAAAGATGATCTTTTGAGAATGTTGGCTTGAGATGCCTGTGAGACTTTTATTGGAGTTTGATAGCAGGCAATTGGATACATGAATTTGGAGAGCAGAAGATATGTATTCTAGAGGTGTTAATTTGAAAGTGATCAGTATATATGATTAAAAACAAGGACTAAGGGTAAAAAGAGAAGGGAAAATAATGAAGTACTTCAGGATTTCAAATGAATGCATGAGATATGGAAGTATATTGATGAGGCTGATAAATAACTGTCTAGATGGAATAAAGCGATAGCATATGTGGTCATGGAAGTCTAGTGTTTTAGCAGGAAGACATGGTCAGCAGCGATGAGAAATTTGATGAGAAATCAAATCAAATAATCACTAAAACATTTTCTTGGATTTAGAAACAAAGGATTTGGCTATAATGGACAGTAATGGAAGAGGATTTTCACTGTGAAGGGTATGCGTGTGTGTGTGTGTGTGTGTGTGTGTGTGTGTGTGTGTGTGTTTAAGAGTGAAAGACTTAAGTATATTTAAGTGCACTTAAAATATTTTTCAAAAGACTAATGATGTGATCTAGATTGCAAAGAGGTGAGAGTATGATAATGTCTAGATTAGGCATGTGGTGATTTAATTTCTAGGATATTTCTTCAGTCCCACTTTTGAGGCACGGAGATAACTAACTCTTAACTCTTATGACACAACTGCTCCAGTGATATTAACGCCAAACCTTGCACATTGGAACTACCAGCTGTATCTCAGAGCCTTCTCCATTTCACTGTTATATGTATTTTTTATTTCAAATTTTAAAAAGAAACTACTTGATGGTGATTTTTCTTACTCAATTTATTTAACATTGGCTCAAGTCAAGTTTTAGTCTAGCTCAATTTATATACATCTCAAAAGAAACAAAAAATTAAGGCAATCATTAATTTTGAGACGAGAATCCAAAAATCAGCTTTAAATGGTACATGTACATTTAGACCTTTCATTCTGTTTACACACATTGTTCTTTAAACAAGAAGAATCCTGCATAATGCTTAATACAATCTCATTTTACCTGTGAGTCCAAGTTGTAATAGTTGATATTTGGGACAGTAATTGAACACTTCCAAAACTTGAAAGGATGACTTCTTTCTATGCAAATAGGCTTTCTTCTTTTAATAAATTAATATGAACAAAGTGTAAATCCTCTTAGAAGCCTGTCATTTTCTTCATTGAAATTTAAAACAACAAATATTAATTTAAGATGGTCCCAATTCAATTTTCAAGAATAAAGTGATAATACATATTATAACTTTTTTTGAGAACTTGTGCCATAATATTTCTTAAAAAATAAAAGGAAAATTTGAAGTGCATATTTATGCCAAAGAAAATAAATTATGACAAAAACATTATACCCATTGAATGTATTAGAACTGAATTTATGAACTTGCTTCTGATAAGACTGAAAGACTGCAACACTAAAATAATTTATTAACTATCTTTGCTTTCAAAAGTAAAAAAAATTAAAAGATTTATCTACTAGAAATATGTATTTTTCCCCTAATCACTAACTGATACTTGAAAATTTTTACACTAATTTCAGAATTTTTCTTGTCTTCATGCTTTCAGCAGACTCAAATTATTATTTACTTTGACATCATTTTCATTAAAAACATCTAGTTAACCTGAAGCGTCTCTCTATTTATGAATGGAGATCATAAAAAATATAAGCTATTTGAACAAGTCATTTTGAAGGATTAATTATTGTTTTATTATACTGCTAATGCTCAAAGCCATCATATGACACTTAAGCTCTTTTGCCTCTGATAAACTTTAGGATTTAGTGGGAATAATGACAGTTTTATGTTGCTTGCGGGAGTATATTCAACAGGCTGACCTGCTGTGCTCTTCAGACCTAAGGGGAAAGATTATTCCTACACAGGGCAGGAAACCAGATCCTGATATGTGTTTCATTAGCCTTTTTAAGAGTCTAGAAACATCTTGATATATATCCTTTGGCATGTGGTTTATATTTAGTAAAGTCATATTCTAAAGATGAATATGACTTATTACTTGGGAATTAAAGTCAATTTTTTATTTCATTCAGCTAAAAGTAGTTTAGAGAGATAAGCAATTCATATTTTGCATATAGATACTCCTTCTAAAGAAACTTAATAATTGACCTGGTGTGCTGTAGTATTTGGGTTTTAGGTTAGAATCCCAGTCTCTATGTGGATGGAGGCAGGAGAGAAATACAAATATTTTTCTTTCTCAGTAGTTGTCCATTATCTGAACTGTGACTGCTTTCTAGACTTGGAGGGCCTGGAATAATTGTCCTGCCTCCCTATAAGTCAAACAAACTACGGTTACTCTAAGGAGAGCATCGTCCTTGGCCTACCCCCCCCCCCCACCAATTTCTTATCAATTTCTGGAACACTGCTAGGTACTTTGTCTCAAATTTACAGGCCTTTTGGAGAGCACCAAGCAGCTATGCATTCAGGCATTGTGAATGTCTGATTTCCATTCAAGAATTAGCTCTGGTTTGGGGAATAAGGAGTCCTACATCACTTTACCTGCCATTGAGAAGGTGCTTTATAAAGGTCTGCTGGATTATAACCTTCCCCTGTGCTTAGGATTGGGATGGATGCCTGAGTATTATCATTTCACATGCCAAGTTCCATGGGTGTCTGGATTTTCCTGGAGTTTGTTGCAAGACACATTAAAGAAAATCGACAGCTCCTTAGGATGCTTCTGTGTATGTGAAAGGAACTCAGTAATCCTCTTAGGTGTTAGTGGGTTCAAGAAAAAGAGCCTACTAAGTAGTTGTAATCTATTCAGGCATCATCAGTGATAAAGGAATTGGAAACTTGTTCCTATGGTTTAAATCCAAACCTGAGTTCATTTTAAAGAGAGTTATTGACCGAATTTACGGTCTTGTTTGTAATGGTTAATTTATGTGTCAACTTGACTGGACCATGGTACCCAGATATTTGGTCAAACATTCTGAATGTTTCTGAAAGGTATTGTCTAGATAAAGATTAACAATTAAATCAATGGATGGGTCTCATCCAGTCAGTTGAAGGCATTAAAAGAACAAACTGACCTCCCAGAGGCAGAAGGGATTCTGCCAGACAACTGCCTGTGTCCCTGGATCACCACTCTTCTTGCAGATGGCAGCATGCTGTCCTACTCCATCATGGTGAGGACTTGCCAAGCCTCCATACTCGTGTAAGCCAGGTCCTTAAAATACATGTTTCTCTCTGTATTGGTACCTATCCTGTTGGTTTTGTTTCTCTGGAGAACCCTGACCCATTGCTTAAGCATACATTCAAAGTAATGCCTGGGACATGAGAGAACCCAAATTATTGGATGAATCCATGAATAAAAATATATACTGGGAATTTTATTTGGAAAGGTAGTTTTATAGTGAAATTATGAGGGAATGAAGAATGGTTCCTCATACCTTGGACTGCAAAATAAGTTGGAACTAGGTTAAAATGCAGTTCTCCTCACACCCTTTTTAAACTTGAGGGTTTAAAAATGGTATACTAGTGCAGCAAACAAAAGGTCTGCATTCTAGTCTTGGCATTGCTCATCATTGGCTTTTGGCCCATGACCTAGAGAGGTCTCCAGTTTCTCCTATGACTGTAAAATGACAGGTGTGAGTTAGTTGTTCTTCAAGTCTCTCTGGTTATAAAATGTCCTAATTTTGTCATTTCACCTGAGGATTATTTCACTATAGTTATTTTGAGTGTATCACTAATTCCTCGGGAATCTATTAACCAGCTCCCAATGCAGTGAAATTAAGGATTCATCAAACCCCGATAGTTATGTGGTAATGGGGAGATAAAAGAATGCAGCCATTGAGTGCATGAACGCTTTTCCTTTCCCCAGAAGGCGCTGCAGAGAAAACGTGGAGACAACAGTTCACTGTATTTACAGTTGATAAATGAATGTTAAACCCCCTTTCACATTTTTCTTTGAGAATACAGAAAAGACGCATAACTAACTTGTATCATGAATAAAAGTTCTCTCATTTACATTCATTACTTTGCTTGTTTCAGAACTTGGTTGTATGCCAATGACTTAACGTCTTGAGAAAGCTATAGGTCATTGGCGGCCCAGCATTTAATCATAGCATCTCAGGAATCTGATTTAATCTTTGTGTTTTGTCACCAGTTTGGCAGTACAACACAAGCTCCAAATAATAAAACTTTAATGGTCTGAACAATATTTTGTGTCTCATCTCTAAGCCTATTTATTTTATAGAAAATTCTGTGAATTTTCCCTGCCTTATTCATTGAATGGAGATATTCATCTGAGCTGAAGAATATAAGATCACTGCAATTTTGAATCTTGTCAAAGGACATAAGAAAATGTATTCATTTTGGATAAGGCCATGAGTTACAAAGTGCCTGCTTATTAAATATCATGGGAAAAAGTTAAATATCAGCAAGATCAATATTAAGTGGAATTTCAGTTAAGATTTCTTAAATAAAGTTGCTTTTTTGATGAAAACTCAGTACTTGATATCATAAAATACAGACAAAAGAAGAACATTTAAAATAATAAGATGCATCCAACAACAACTATGCTTAATGCATTGGTATTTATTCATTCATATGGGTTTTTATATACAATAGACAATTTGCCCTCCAACCCCTACATTCCACCCAAATAGCAAACACAAATACCACGTAAACACCTGTCTTCAAAACTGACTAGTCTATCATATCAAACAAAGTGAGGCCATGTTTTCTCCAATATTAAAACCATGACACTTCCAATCTGCCATGTGCCCATAGTTATGGAACCCTGGTCTCTCCTTGCCCCTTAGTGTTTTATATGCTGTGGTCGAGAATTCCTAGCCTTCTGCTTAAGCCAGAGGAATACCCTGGTATATTTCACCTTGTTGCAAAACCTGGATAACCTGGAGCATGCCTTACTTACCTCACT
This sequence comes from Tonatia bakeri, assembly GCA_004024845.1. Lineage (NCBI taxonomy): Eukaryota > Metazoa > Chordata > Mammalia > Chiroptera > Phyllostomidae > Tonatia > Tonatia bakeri. The sequence continues at coordinate 16,588 of PVIA01012857.1, forward strand.
GCTTCCACTCCCCATCACAATCCCATGGTGTGCTGGAGAGGAGATGCCTTTCCTGGGTGTTAAGTTTAATTATGGACAAACCTCTCCCAAATGGCTAAGCCCCCAGTTAGAACTCTCAGTAATCAGTTTTTGGCCCATATGTGGTTATATTTTTTCTCAAGGTACACTCTCATGTACCCCCAGGTGACTAAATCAGGCATTATCACTATACTATTCTCCATCTGGCTTCACTCTTTAAAAGCACGTAAGAGATGGGCCTTACCATGCCAAATATACTGAATTATCATTCATTCCTCTGCATATTGACTAGAGAGTGTTCTTGCAATGGCCTTTCTGTTAGGGACCGTCTGTAGCATAGTGACTCCTCTTGTTTCCATGCTTTCAATGTTATAAATGGTTGTGAAAAAGGTCTTATAGGTAGGTGGTAACATGGCTCCTAAATTATATGGGGGGCAAATACATGAAAAGGAAAACTTTTTAAAAATGTACTGCTAACTTGCCTCCAAAAATGCGTACCAGTTTATTCCAGAGTCAGCAGCTCTTCAATTTCATTAACAGAGAGCATTTCAAAGGCTAAATGTTTAATAGTTTGATGGACTAAAAGCCATGTTGCTTTAATGTATATCCCTTTATTAATTATTAGTGAGGTTGTTTGTTTTTATGCTAAGTTTTTTAATATACTTTATTTTTGAGCAGTTTTAGGTTCACAGAAAAATTAAGAGAAAGAGATTTCCCACATGGCCCTGTTCCACACATGCATACCCCACCCCCATTGTCACTGTCCCTCACGAGAGTGGCACTTCAGGTAAGATGGGTGAACCTACACTGACACTCCATTATCACCCAGAATCCATAGTTTACATTACATCTTACTCTTGCTGTCATGGTAGACTTTTAATTTTATCTTTTGTGAGTTACTTACTTATGTTCTTAGTCCATGTTTTATTGCTTTAAAAGACCTTTTGTTATATGTAGGAGAATCATAAATTTCCTTAGCGCTCTACTGAAGGAGAGGAAATTTAGCTTCTTAATTTTCTATAACTAGTCCAATGTTTCTCATGAACATCTACTTCCAGGGTCAGGGAGAGGTTTGGTAGAAGTTGTGGAGAGAAAGAACTTAAAACTGGTCAATGATTTTATCTCATAGGTCAAGTTTAAACCAACATTCTTTAGATAATTCAATATCAAGTAAATGCTCAGACTTTAAGATGCACTCTTCTTCTCCTTGCTCCTTCACTAAGGTGATACCTAATTATGTTTGTGTTGGTGGGGAAGGTGACTTATGGGATCCCACGTACTGTGGGGGTAATTTATGAAAAGTACAAAGATGTTTACGTAATTCTTTGTGAAGCTTATTGTTTATCTGGTTATTTGATTCTCTGGTGAAATCTTCTACTAAAGCTTAAGGTGGTCTCCTGACTTGGTTAGGGCCCATGCATGGCCCACTTTGGCTGCCTCGCCCGGAGCCTCATCTCCCTCCATGCAGCTCTGGCTGAGTTTCTCCGTTCACCAGCCTCGGAAGCTTTCACACTTGGAAAGAGCCAGTGGAAGCCTGGTAGTATTAACTCACTTCCCCCTCTTTTTTTCTGTAACCACTTCAGGTAGCCATTTTTATTTTATTTTTCAGAGTTTCTAACAAATTAGTTTCTAACTAATTCAGAGTAGGCCACAAGCCTTTCCTGATTATGATTTTAGTTCAGAACAGAAGAGCTAGGATACTTTTATGTGATTCTTCCCCATTTTTTCTTTTCCACGCTCTACTATAGTAGAATTGGTATGGTTTCTTCTTTTTCTTCCTGTCCAGCTGGAACTCCCATTGACTCCTGTGCTGTTCCTGGGGGCAGTAAGTTTCAAGCATAGGAGAAACACTTTGAGCTGAATCCACTAGGCTTGGCAATTAGAATGGGCACTTTGGGGCAATGACAAATCAGGGATTACACAAGGCAAATGCATTGTTTTGATATTTCCTAGATGTTAGATGTTACTTGTTCTAAAGATATCTATGTACATATAAATTCAGATGTTTATATCACACAGAATTGAGGTCTTTCATGTATGTTGCATTTATGACATTTTTGCTTTTTTGAAAAGAAAATTATGGTCTTCTTTAAAAAGTTCTACAATTTTTTGTAGTCAAATTTATCAGTCCCATGTTTTTTGGTTTCTACATTTTATAAAGCTTAAAAAGTCCTTTCCATCTTCAAAAAAATTATGTTCACATCTATTTCCTTCAAATACTTTTACAACTTAAATCTTTCTTTTATTCTACCCATAGACATTTGGTATAAAGTATACTATAGCACTTGAAATATATACATGCCACATACACACTTCATAAGCAGCTCTTGAGCTCAACATATTTTATTGAAAAATCCATTTTTCCCTTACTGATTTAAAGTGTTACCTTATTATATGTTAAATACTTAATTGCTTGTCTTTGTATTTCATTGATATGCCTGTCTGTTCCTTTACTAGTTCAACAGTATATTTTAAAACCTACCTTTGCAATATTTTAATATCGGTTCAGGCTATCTCTTTTACCATTTTCATTTTCTGCATTTAAAAAATTTTTTAATCATTTCATTCATTTCACTCAGGCAATTTCTGGAATAATTTTTACTCTCCCAGAATTAACCATCATTCTCTTTGGCATGCACTGAAAATTAAAATTAAATCAATAACCTTTTAAGAAACAAAATACCAAACTTTTTTTTTCTATAGAGCTTGTTATCACTCATTAATTTAGGGCATTGTCAATAATTACCTCAATCTTCACCCTCCCCATCATTTTATTAAAGCTAAAATATAATTTAAAAATTGCAAAGTAGAAGAAATGTCAAAGCTTATCTAGGTAACAAAAGCCAGGGAAATTCTTATGACTTAAATATTTGGTAATTGTACAAAAAGTAATTGTTTTGCCTTATATTATCTAGATATGTAATGCACATTTTTCATATGTGTATGTGTGATTCCTAGGATTCCTTTTTTTCTGATGTTAGAGAATTGGTGATTTTCTGTTATGTAATTACCAAGTTCCAAGAGCTTAATGCAACATTTTTAGTCATTTCAATGACTGAACAAATACAACATAGAGGTTAAGTATTGCGGTTATCTGAAGGAATTTGGGGTCTTGGATTTTTCAGTCTTCTCTACTGACCTTCTGCATTGTGAGGTATCAAGGTCATTATATTGGCTACTTTGCCACTCTCATCCTTTGTGCCCTCCAATAGGGTTGAATGAATTCACAGAGACAGTGGAGGAGTCAGTGATTTTTGGATGGTGTGATTTGAAATCATCTATAAAAACCCAAAAGTTTATAATCATTCAGTTTTTAGCTCATAAGCAAGGTAAAAAAACCAGTTGCTTTGTTCTCATTCTGCTTCAGTGCTCTAAATGTTTTTCCTGGCTTAGAACTGGGAAGGAAAGAAGCAGGCAGCTTGAGCTGGAAACATGTTGAATGCTGAGGAGTGACTTCATCTGAAAAAAATAAAAAATTAGCTGTGTCATCCTTAGGTGCCATGGGTTACAGGCAAGTGATTACAGGTTTTCACTCATCTCTAAGGATTTCTATGACTTTTTCATCTAAAATATTTTATACTAATCCTTAGAATATTGAACTTTATAAAAAAGACTATAATAAAAACATTACATGATTTCTTCATATAAAGTTATGTTCTATGCTTTTTGCACCTTAAGTTATTTTTAGTAAAAGAATTGTGTTATAAATTTTAATGTATGGCAGTAAATTAGTGAAAACTGAATGTATTTGGTACTCTCCTAACCACCCACATTTAGCACAGATGTTCAGCAAAAGATTTAGGAACTGTTTTGGAAGCTCTCATTAGCGGTGATGAACTAGCAGAGTATTTATGGATAATGTTAAACTGTTCAAGTACATATTTTCTTTTCTGATCATTTTATAGTGGTCACATAAATATCAACAGCTGGCTTACTTGTCCTTTGGGAAGTTGTTATATATATCAGTAGCACCAAAGCCCAATATTTTAGTGGTTTTAAATATCAGAGTAGTTTCCTGATTATAAGGCAGTCTGAGCAGACACAACCAGAATTTAACTCAGTCTCATTTCAGTTCCAAGGCCCTCTTGTTTCTATAGTAGCTCATGGGACTCGTATAGATCAGAGTGGCTTCTCCCAAGAGATCTAACTTTTAACGGGATATCTATCTCCTGGTCCAAAGAGCCTGTGCTTCAAATTCAATCCCCTGCACGCATGCCTCCTTCTTCATTAGACCTGATTCCTTCTCCCAGACACCCAAATATTCAAAACAGGCCAAGACTAGATTCTGAATCTGCAGAGAGCTACAGAAAACTACAACAATCTTTCGAATTTGTAAATACTCAGAGAAGGGATGGTGGTGATGAGGACTGAAAAAATGAAGTACATTTCTCACTAACTGTTATGTTTGCCTTGGGGACCATAGTCCAGAAAAGCAAACCATGAGCAGTCCAACCTGAGGGATTCAGGATGACCAGAGAAGAGGTTTTATATATTGGGAAGGGAAAGAACTACTGTTAGGAATGCATATGTTGACTGATCATGGGGGTTGTGAATGCAAGCTAAATTTGAACTGTTTTATAAGCAGTATAAGGAACACAATCAAAGCTTATGACCAAGAACTAGCAGTGAAAATGGTGCCAACACTGATTAAACTATACATAGGATTGATGAGAGCTGGCCAAACTTAGACACAGGTAAACAAGTCCAGGTGAGCCTCCCAAAATCATTCAGGTAAAGGTGATACAGGCCTGAGGGTGGCAGTGATGAAAAAAGAAAAATTCAGGATCTATTATGAAGATTAATTATTAGTGGCAACTAATTGTTCATAAGAACAATGATGAGGATGGATTTAAATTCTGCCATGACTTTTGGAGGGAGAGAAACTAAGATAGCAAATATATTACTGAAAAAGTATTGGCTGTGCTGGAGGGTTCTTGCTTTTGGGGGAAATGGTGATTTTTAAGTAAATAGCCCTAGGAAGAGTTCCACACAATGACGTTAGATATTTAGATAATGGGTTAACTTTCTGATAATTTACCAAGGTACACCCCTAGCCAGCCCAGACTAGGTAAGGAAGAAGAAGGATGTCAGTATGGGATGCACTCTGAAACCACTGGCCTTGGAATGGAAGCACTAGTCAGGATAGGGAGGAGATACTGGAAAGCTGAGTGACTGCTTCACACTGTGGCAGGGGCAACCCTGACTACCAACACTCGGATTCATTGGTTATACAGTGTTATCAGTTAACTAACATGGAAGCCAATGTGAATATTTCAGACAGAGGCAGTTTTATACTGGACACTGTTTACACAGGTGAGGTAAGGGTCAAGGAGCAGGCGATGGTGAGCAAACCCAGAGACTAGCCACAGACTAGCAGACCCTTGGGGCTAGAGGGACACAAAGGAGGTGGTGTTACCAGAGCCCAGAAGTTGGGACTGTGCCATGGAGCTGGAGCCACAGAGTGAGGGGCTATCTGCTGAGAGCTGGCACCAGGAGGAGACTGAGTCCGTGACACTGATGTCACTGGAGGCAGATAGGAGGAAAGTAGTAATACTCTGCCTCACTCCTTATCCTGCCCTCCAGTCTTCCATCAGTGGCCCAGTTGCTTACACAGCAGAGGTCAAAGGAGCCTAGGAAATACGGTTTCCTACAATACAGGGCAGAGAAGGGCAGGGCTGGAACAGATCTGAGCAGAAAGAGGTACAGCCAGTTTACCTTACATAGTATAGAGTGTTTTAAAGTTTTGAGAGCTTCCTCCAAGGAGATTTTTGGAATATAAATATAGATTAAAAGGTTGTATTTCCCCTCTGTAACTGTAATCTCAAAAAATTGCAAGTGTTGAGAGAAGAGAATTTAATGATCACCTGAAATAAGAGTACACGAGACTCCAGCTGTCAGAGTAGCCCTCCGTCTACTTTTCCTCCTCCATTTATTTACCTTGTTGACGTCTCCACATGCTTCTTAACTAGTTCTCACAAAGCTGAACATCAGCAAAAAAGGGTATTTCTGCCATTTTAAAAAGAACAGATGAAAGTTTTTCATGATGCAAAAATGGTTTCCAAAAGATAATTGTGTTCTTCCTTTTTTGTAATTGCAACGGAACTTTATTTTGTATTCTGAAAATTATTTATAATCTCCTGGCAAGGGGACTGAAAAAGACTCATGTATTATTAGATGCTTTGCCTTTGACCTTCTGTGGATTTCTTGGAAGGTTATTTATTCCATCAGGGACTGTGCTTGCTTAGAAATAAGAGAGTAGAAAGGAATGTACTAAGAGAAGAACCATGATCCTCCCACCAAAGGAATCAGTGCTCCCTGCAATATTGGCTCCAGTGCCCACTTTGTAGCACCATGGGACTGAGATTTGTGTTTGGTTGAAAAAATAATAATTAACATTCATTGAGTACTTGCTATTTGCCAGATAAAACTTCAACTGTTTTACATATATTAACTTGCTTAATCATCAAAACAAACCTATAAGGGTGGTACCCATATAACCCTGTTTTATAGGTGAACCAAGAAGCAGAGGGAAATTTTCCCTCAGTCACATACCTGACAGTGGCATGGACAGCACTTGAACCTGGCATCTTGTCCCCAGAGCCCATGCTGTGCCCCTGTTGGCATGCAGTCCGCCCTCTCCGGCAGTCTCAGACAGGAGACTCGGAGAAGTGGTAACACACTCCCAGACTTGACCAGCAGCGGAGGTGCTGGTGTCAGGAGCAAATGGGTACACGAGGCCCTCGTAGGCTCTGTTTGTACAACGGTGGGCGGAGAAGAGTTGTCAGGTGCCCAAATGGGAGCCAGGAGAGTGTAGTGGTCAAATACATGGAGTCAGTTTAACTTGGCTTCTTGGGTATTTTAGATAGATTTGGAGTGTGAGTTACTTCATGTGTAAAATAATGGGGCAGTTGTAAGAATTAAATGAAATGATATAAGTAAAGCACTGTCACATAGTAAGTACTATACTCAATGCATAATTGTTATAATTATTACTATTATTGTCAAATGGAGGAGGGACCAATTCAGAGCCCAGATTATCCCCGGCCTGTATTACTTTAGTAAGTACTAATTACCAGTAGCTGCTGATTCACCCTCCAAATCTATCTTATAATATAGGTGCCTCATATTAATGAGCCCTTCCAAAGATTGTACCTTAAACTATGGAATAATTCTAAGTTCTTTGCCTTTATTTAATTGCAAAATAAACAAGAATCAACTCCCCACTGAAGACCTCTTTGAGTCCTCCAGAAGTATTTAAAAAATCCTTTAGAGCTTTCAATGCTGTCTTCAGCATGACCCCCAAAACAGGTTAACGGTATGTTAAGTTCCCAGAGCATTCAAATTACATAATGCTCCCCAGACTTGGCCCATGCCTCTGCCCTCCTGGTCATATACTGTTTGTTCTTGTTCTGGTTTTCCCTCTACCAAGAAAATCACCCCCTCGCTCAACCTGCACAAATCTTTCGTCAGTTCATCTTACATGAATGTATTTCAGAAAGCCTTTTATTGTCCACTCAAATAAATGTGACCTCTCTTTTATCTCTGAATTTCACAGCAGTGGTTTGTACTTCACCTAAGCAGCTGTCACTTACCATTTCGGTTTTGTCTGTGAACTTGTGTTAGCTGTCATTACTAAGATAAGGACACAGGAACTGGTTTTACCTCTGTGACATCTGATCATTCCCTGAAGCAACTTTTATTGTACCTTTCACAGAGTAGTCACTCAAAAGTATTTCTAGGATTAAATTTAATATAGAGAAATTTCTGAGGGATACAATTTCTATTTCAAGCCTCTCAGTTCTGGCCCTGCTTCTCTGCTCAGCTGTACTGTGCCAAGAGACTTTCTCTCCTAGTTTCATTTTAACCATTGCCCAAGTAAATTGTGCATTGTACATGCCTTCACTGAAAAGAGATCTCCAACCAGAGAAACAGAACCAGTCATTCATACACACACACACACACACACACACAGGGTCTGGCACAAATAATACCCCTTTTTTAATTATAAAATCTTTTATTATAAAATCATAAGCATGTACTTCTGTAACATAACAAATCACATTCAAGCACATCATATGACATTATAGGTGAAATGTCAAGTTAAAACTATAAATTATTACACCCATATTATTGCCCTACTAACCATACTCAAGCAGGTGTCACTTCTGCCAGACCCTATCTGTGTGTATATATGTATAAAGAGATTTATTGTAATGAATTAACTTAAATGATTATGGGGGCTGTCTTGAAGTTTGAAATTTATAAGGCAGACCATCAGGAAGGCAGGGTGGAACTCCTGAGCATGAGTTAAAGCTGCTGTCCATAAGTGGATTTCATCTTCTTCATGGAAGCCTCATCTCTGCTCGCAAGGATTTTCAACTGATTGGATGAGGCCCACCTAGATAATCTAGGACAACTTCCCTTACTTTAATAAAGCATCTCACCTAACAATGAGATGAAATGGTCATATAACATGGTGCATGATCTAGCCCTAATAAACCATTGGAATGGTCTTCCAAAAATGCAGCCAACCTAAAGGTTCGAAGGACATATTCTGAAAAGATAAAGTACCACCTGCCAGGATGTGGCATATGCATACAGAGACTTACAGGTACTGTGTTCCAAATAAGAAGAAAATCACTGAGGACCAAGGTGTTGAAGCTGCATTGACCCCATTTAGCATCATTTGTAATCATCATATGGGCACTGATGTGTGTGCATTGGCTCTTCATCCATTATTAGTTCTGTTGGAGAAAGCCATACAGAACACAGGGCCTGTGTGACATATTCCAGGTGTTACACATAGGTGTGCTCTCCAAACCCCTCCCATTCCAGACATGAAGCCTGCCACTCTAGTGTGAGTGTTGATCATCTGGATGGAGGTTACCAAATGGTCAAGTATAGTGTGTCTCTTGTATTGTAGGTAAGTTGACTTGGGGAACAGGAAATTATGAGACCAGGTGGACAAGGCCAGTGTGTGTTTGCTTGCAGGCCATTGAACATATAATTTAGAAGTCAGTCAAAGACTCTCTCCCACTAACCAGGAAGTCCTGCTGCTGATACAGCTGGAAAACGGCTCTAGAGGTTTTATTTATTTTTTAAATTTATACACATTCTTTTTTCTAACTTTATTGAGGCATCACTGACAAATAAAAATTTTATACATTTAAGGTAAAAAAAAAAGACAAGAGATCTTCAATGAGAAACATATTGCCATTCATTGCTGGTTGCTGATAAATTAAGTCCAAGAGAGTTTTGAATTTTGAAACCCAACTGATTGCAGGTTATGGAATGGCTCTTTAATTGACCATTAAGCATGTGCATGCAAATATAAACTCTCTTCAGTGAGTTAAGAAATATGCCACCAAACCTACTTTTTCCAGCTGCCAACGGGTTAAGCATATTCTGACTGAATCAAAATCTGTACTATTTCCCTCTGCAGGAGGCCCTGTCACTTCAAAGGAGGGAGGACATCCAAAGCTCACAGCTCAGAACATACATACACAAAGCAGATTTCACTTTTTTTCTTTTACAATTCATGGATACTGTAGAAATTGGCAAGGTGAATCCAAGGAGAAAATTCTGTGTTGTGTTTTTTAAAAAAATTTATGTGTGTATCATGATAAAGATGAATGTGATAAAAAATGTGAACACATTTTGAATCAACAGGGCACACATACTCTCTCTAGCTGACATTTGCCAGTAGGGTTTGCTGAGTATATGGGTATATGTAATTAAGTGGTGTGCTGAGAATCATCTCAGGAGAGAAAAGAGAACAAAATGCACCCACCTTTTAGATTTGTTTCACTGAGGATCTTTGTGACAGTATGGAAAGGCTCCAGGCTCTAAGCAGTAGGCCATTGTATTTGGATTTTAAAACACCCCAAACCATAAATTCTGGTTGCAGTTACAGCTGGTGAAAAGAAAAATGTCCTATGAATTATTAATATGCAAATTTAGTAATTTGGGAAATTGAATGATCTCAGGTTGGGTTTTTTTAATTTATTCAATCAAATTTTGACCAAAAATGACATCATACTTGAATAGTTCTGCATAAACTGACAGCAAATTGCATAATTAAAAAAAATAGTACAGAAAAAGAATACTTAAGGTGAGCATAGGCAGCAACACACATGGGCTACAGTGCACCAGGCCAGTGATCCAGGCAGTCTGAACTCACATTCCCGAAGTAGACAGTGTCATATATTTTGGTAGGAAAAAATCCAACAACAAAGGAGATCATGTCTTTACAAATGGGGTAGGACGGTTCCTTCCAAAATATTCTCTTCTATCTTTGTCAAACTTAGAATGTTTTACATCAACTCTGGTATAAGCAGAATAACCAATTTCTCTCATCTCTGTCGATAGCCCTGCCACTGAGAAGGACAGTGTTGACAGGTGGAAATATTTCTTGGAATTGCTCATCAGCCAGGTTTGTAGACACCGCTGGAATTAATCATGAAATGGTATCTATGGCTAATCAGTTTACAATATGGACATGAGATTTGACTGCTATTTTCCTGCTTACCAGCACTTAAAAGAATCTCAAATAACCTTAAATAATTGATTTGTTTTCTAGTCACATAGTTCTTTTGACTGACTAAAATAATATATTGGTGCAGTTAGCAGGCTGCATTAATCAATTCATATCCTCTTAGTGTCACAAACTGGAGAAGCACATTCTTTTATCAGGCTGAAATCTGTTTGCATCTAATACAGTTTCAGACCTGGATTCCTGAAATCCAATTATCCGTCTTCGATAGTCCCATGAACCTTATGTAGACTTGTGATGACGAGCATGGCTTTCTCAAAGTTAAGAGTTATTTTAAGATATTTTGTTTTACCTAAATCTTTTGTGAACATGTCCTGTAAACAAATATAATTATTTTATGCAGTTATTTGTATTTAAGGCTTATTACAGTTCTACTGATGTATAAAGAAGTATGCCTCTTCCTCTTAAAAATCTAGCTAAGCTCCAAGAATGTCACCTAGTTTGAATATTCAAGGATTTGGCAAAGAAATTCATGGGAGCTATTTGGGAAATGAGCATTAGCCTTGGAGTAAGAAAACCAAAGTTTGAATATTAGGTTTCTTATTGATTAGTTAGCTGAATAGGAGCAAGTAATTTAAATTCTGAATCTCATTTTTCTGTTTTTTTTTCAACTTGGAGTTAGTAGTCCCTACCATATGTTCCATTTTTTTCTTTCATTTAGCCAATATTGTTGACCACCAACTATGTGTGAGATACTTTACGAGATTCTGGGGGTTTGAAGGGGGAATAGTAGCTAAGCCTTTACAGTCATCCAGAGATTTATCCATAGTAGAGGTGTGTTGAAAAAAAGTATTTAGAACCACATTGCTAGTGCTATCATAATTGAGATAGGGCCAAAAGGACAGAATATTGAATACGAATGTGAATTTATTTCTTTGCTTTGAGAGAAAAGTTTTGAAAAAAAGAGGTAACATTTAATGTAGCTTAAAGAACCCAGAAAAGGATAAACAGCTATAGAGATACGAAAAAGCATAGGTTATTAGAGAATGATGAAAGCCATTATGTAATTGTTACAGAATATGAGATATGGAGTGGAAGGAAACAGACATTTCTTTGCCACAGAAGTCTAACAATCATACCACAGGGACTCACATCACTTTAATGGTTATCTATCCTTTTAAAGAAACCCAGTGGATTATTCTAGCATATTTTTACCTTTAACAACCTGTTCTTCTTTTCCATATGTAGTGTGTACTAAAATGTTCAGTGGTATTTCCTTTTATTATGGATTCAACCAAACTTCTATATATGGGGAGAAGACTCACCAACATTTATTTTCCAGAGTCTCCTTTGGAAAGTCTCTTAGGGTAGGGAATTGTACGGGCCATCTATCACCCTTCTTTAATATGGTGGTCTGAACTGCAAAGGTACCTATGTTGGCCAAATGCTATGATTTCAATGTGTAGTCCTCATCATATTCTTACATGGTTATCTCTCAGCCCCATTCTGTGAATGTTCAAGTGGCAAAAATTATTTATAGCTGTGTGACCCAGAAAGTTCTGTGTAGCGTGCAAAATTTTATCTAGGTCTTATAAGGATAAATAGGAAGTGAGTGGGCATTCCAGGCAGAGGAAACCTCTTAAATAACTTGCAGAGGCAAAGGAAGTCAGAGCAGAGAATATGAAAGAGGAAACAAGAAGATGTAGAGTCATAGAATGGGAAATCATGATTGCCTACTTGCAATATTGAAACTAGAGAACAAGTGAGAGATATATTCTGAAAGTAGAACCAATTACCAAGCAATGGATGGGTGGGAGGGCTAAAATGCTTCCAAGCTTTGGAACTGAGGTGATGCAAGTTCCATTAATAGAAAATGAGAGCACAGGAGGAGAGAGGAAGAGAGTGTTTCAGGATGGGTAATATGATGATAATTAGATACACATATGTAGCGTAAGTGGAGATAATAGACTACTTATAAAATTAGACATGTAGGTCAAGGGAAATAAAACCTTTGCAATTGCCTGACATTTGTGTCTGCTTCTCTTCTGGTTTTTGACTATAATAGACTAAAATTAAAGGTGAATTATGATCACAAAGTTCTCCTTCCAAGTTTATTGAGAATTAAGTAGAATATTGTTCTAATCTAATTATACAACACCTTCATCAATGTAGGTTACTGTCATCTGTGTTCCCTAACGCAGGTCTCTAACTCAGCTGTCTCAATTAGATCCTCAGCAAATAATCTGTTCCCCCACCCCTTTATTCCTGCATGACAGCTGGAAAAGGTCATTGGTTCTGGGCACAGATAGCTTTGGTGTAAGTCTTTCACTTTCTAAACTCCCATAATTAATCTTTGCAGACTGACAATAATTCTACTGTCTTCATTTCACAGACCTAAACTCATATGGCTTTGCATCACTTCAGATAACACATGACTACGTTAAAAGGAATGGAGATACTCCTCCAGGCTTCTCTAGTTTCACTGTGTGCTGTCAGGTCAACATTCTCAACACAACTAAGCAGGGACAGATGGTGCCCATTCCCTCAGTGACAGAATCATCTAGCAATGTCAAAGGCATTTACATCCTTGAGACAGAGATGCTTTATGACTAAAAGTTTCCCATCATGTATATTCCAGAATATAGAAATGAAACTCGGATAACAATTAATGTTCAATTATGTAAAACTTTAATTACACAAATCATTTAGAAATAAACTCAGTTCCTTTGTTGTCTTATCATTTCTCTAAGGACCTTTCTAGAAGGACATTTATGTGCTTGACTTAAAGGTGTCTACACTAATGACTATGTAAAATTCAGAATTTGACAGAATATTTTAAAAGTAATTCTGTGTATTTTAAGCCACTGTAGTAGATTTGGAAAAGGAAAAGAGAAAGTTTGTTTAGGAACATGGCCATTAATTTGGATAATATAAACTATATTTTGTGTTTCCATAATCAGTTTTCTTACCCTTTATTTATATATTACTGCACTGAATTTATCTTATTGGTTCTATAAACATGGCCTTAAATTATTTGCTTAAATAACCTATAAGCTTGTTAATAAAGATGTTTTAAATTGCTTTTATTTCTTTTTCTTGTTTAGTTGCCCCAGATAGAACTTCAGATACAGTATGGGATGAAAGTTGTGAAATCGAACATTCTTGTCTTATTTCTCATCTTAGGGGAGAAGCATGTCTCTTACTGTGAGTGCCTTTTTTCTTCTTTTAGATGCTTTTTATGAGGTTGAAGCAGTTCCCTTCAATTTCTATGTTATTCAGTGTTGTTATCATGAAAGGGTGTGGAATTTTGTTAAGTGTAATTTTGAGTTTGAGATAATAAAGTGGTTTCCTTGTCCTTTGTTGATACAGCACATTAGTTTGATTGTTTGGATGTTGAAACAGCCTTGCATTCCTTAGATGAATTTCACTATATGTCCTGCTTTATTTTATTTGCTAGTGTTTGTTGAGGATTTTTGTGTCTGCAGTTTTCTTCTTTGATGATGTCTTTAGTTTTGTATCAAATTTATCTCATAGCATGTGTTGGGAAGAGTTCTCTTTAATTTTTAGGGAGAGTTTATAAAGAATAGGTATAAAATGTTTAAACGTTTGGTAGAATTCACTGGTAAAGCCATTTTGGGCCTGGAGTTTCCTTTTTTTGTAGTTTCAAAATTACTAACTCAATCCTTCACTTATTATAAGTCTATTCAGATTTTCTGTTTTGTCTGGAGTTTTTATAGTTTGTATCTTTTAAAGAATTTTCCCATTTTATCTAAATTATTTAATTCATTGTCATATAGTATTTAGCATTCCCATTAATATGTCTTTGGTGTTCCCTGGTGAACTTTATCTCTATAAGGTCAATAGTAATGTCCCTTTTTTTATTCTTGATTTTAGTAATTTGAATCTTATCCTTGTTTCTTTGGTTTTTTTGGCTCAGTCTAGCCAAAGTTTTCTCAATTCTATTGATCTTTTTAAAACACTAAATTTGAGTTCCACTGATTTTTTTCCACTGGTTTCATATTCTTAATTTTATTAATTACCACTATAATTCATATCATTTTCTGTCTTCCGCTTCTCTGGACATAAAGCACACACACTCTCTCTCTCTCTTTGTTTTTTTCTACAACATTTTAACATATAAGATTAGATTGATGAGATCTTTTTTCTTTTTAGGTGTTTGCACTATAAATTCCCTTCTAACTCTTTCTTTGTTGCACACCATAAGTTTTTGTATATTACACCTTTATTTATATTCATCTCAAAGTATTTTCTAATTTTCTTTGTGATTTATTCCTTGTGATCCTTTGGTTACCTACCATATTTTTGGACTATAAGATGCACTCATTCCCTCCCCCCAAACTTGGGAGGAATAATGGTTGTTAATGCTGCTGTTGAGTTCTGTTTATATTTACATTGGTGAAATATTATGTTATTTATGTTATGAAATATTTTATCACATTTTTTGCTTCAAAATTTTTTTTTCCTATTTTCCTCCTGTAAAACCTAGGTGTGTCTTATGGTCTGAAAAATACAGTAGTACCATGTTGTCTATTTTGCACATATTTATAAATAATTATAGATGACTTTTGAGAGAATTGAGATCTTAACAACATTGAGCTTTTCAGTTCGTTAAGATGGTATGCCTCTCCATTTATTGTGTCTCCTTTGATTTCTTTCATCAGCTTTTTATAGTTTTCAGTAGCTAGATCTTGCACATATTTTGTAAGATTTTTATTGAAGTTTTTCATATTTTTAAGCTATTATAAATTTAATTTTAGTTTTCAGTTGCTCATATATAAATTTATAATATATAAATATATACATAAATTGATTTTGGATATTTAGCCTGTATCCTACAACTTTGCTAAACATACTTATTCATTTTAGTAGTTTTGTGATTTTTTCTTTGGGATTTTCTATGTAAACAATTATGTCGTATGTAAAAAGGTATAGTTTTATTTTTTCTTTCAATTCTGGATATCTTTTCTTACTTTTCTTATTGCACTGGCTAAAATTTCTAGTGCAATTTTGAATAGAAGTTGCAAAAGTGTGTATCTTTGCTTTGTTCTATAACTTAGGGGGAAAACATTTAGTCTCTCCCTATTATGTATAATGTTGGTTATATATTTTTCTAAATATTCTTTATCAGGTTGATGATATTTCCTTCTATTATTAGTTTGAAGAAAGTTTTTTTTAAATTATGAATAGATGACAAATTTTGTTGAAGACTTTTTCTGCATCTATTTCCTCTTTGGTCTATGGATATGGTGAATTTCATTGATTTATTTTTGGATGTTGAACTAGTCTTGCATTTTTGAGATAAAACACTTCACTTGGTCATGATATGTAATAATTACCCCTTTTATATATCCTTGGATTATGTTAGCTGTTATTGTTGTGGCTTTTTGTATCTATATTTATTAAAGGTATTGATCTGTAGCTTTCTAGTAATGTCTTTTTCAGTTTTGATGTCAGAGTAATGTTAACTTCATAGATTTAATTTTAATTTTTCTGAAAGAATTTGTATATAGTTAGTATTGTCTCTTTTAAATTTTTCGTAGAATTCATCAGTGAAGCCATCTAAACCTACAGTTGTCTTTGTAGGGAGATTTTCAGGTGTATGACACAGCAGTTAGATAATCACATACTTTACAAGGTGTTCCTTCTGATGATTCACGAGCCCACCTGACGCCATGGGGAGGTGTTTTGAAACTGCTTGCACACTTTCTTTCACATACATAGGGTTGTTCAGGTTAGATTTTTTTTTTTTTGTAATTGTTTTATTGTGTCATCAAAGGGATTTATCCATTTTTCTTAAAACCTCAAATTTATTGGAGTACAGTTTTCATTGTCCATGTAATATCATAATAATATAGAATTTAGAGAGGTTCTCCTTCTCTTATTCCTGGTAATTTGTGTTTTCTCTAGTCTTTTCTGAACAGTCTGGCTAGAGGTTTATCAATTTGGTAGATCTTGTTTAAGAAAGAACTATCATTGAAAAGCATGCTTGAGGTGTTGGAGAGAGAAGAGTTGGGCTTTGCTGCAAATTTGCATAATTCTGTGCTTAGGTTATTACTGATAATGTGTGAAGAATACCCAGAAGGAGTAGTTTCTATTCACATTTTATCTAGCTAGAGTCAATGATGTTAGCTCTCAAATTTAATACGGAGGAAAAGTGTATCACCTTTAATCAAAAAGCAAAGAGGGTTCTATTTTATTTAAAAAAAAAAAACAACAAGACAAAACAGCATCATAATATGATCCCTTTGAGATGATGATTTCCTGAAAACAAACAATGGAACAAATCACCTAAGGCCTTCTGTAAATCTAACTGCAAATAATAGCTCCAAGAGGGAAAGTTGATTGTTATTTTAGAACTCTTCAAAATTAAATGTGTTCCTAGTGTTCAGGGAACCGTAATCTCTTGATAACTGTTTATTCTCTAAAAGTATTATCATACAAAGTACTTGCCATACTGTAGATTAAGGAACATAACCATAATTTATTCTGGGATAATTTATGATTGAATTATAACAATAGATGAAATACTGCAATAATATTTGTAAAACACATGCAAATTAATTATTTTTAGAGGGAGATGAATAGAGTCTCTGTCTTCTCAGCACAGTGTAGAGTCTGCAGCATCCTCTTTGCTCAGCTCCAGACTGAAGGGCATATCTTTTCTTGCTCTTGTCTGCAAGGTTGGCAAAGATACCACATAGTCCAGGGGTTGGGGCGGAGAGTAGCACCCAGAGTTATCTGTACTCTCCTTGTGCAATAATGTAGTACTTCCTCCCTCAAAATAAACTCATCTCACACTGAAAATAAATAGGCCCTTAGCTTCATAGTCCCAAGGCTCCATACAGGAGGAGGGCTGCAAGCTAAGTTCAGATAGTGATACAATTGCTGGAGCAGACAATTTAATTTTCTAGTGGTGTAATCATAGTTCTAGCATTTGGGTCAGCAGACTATGGCATAGTTTCTAAATCAGATGCAGATTATCACTATGAGGACAGGGAGACCCATAGAAGAAACTGTCAAATAGATGAGTATTTCCATGAGCCGCTTCCTATTTTCTTCCTATTTTTGGCCTAGAGTTCTTTCCTCTGAGTCTGCGTGAGCTTGAGACTGAAAGAAAGTGACCCGTGAGTTCTAAGGCTTGGTCATAAAAAATCAATACAGTTTCCCCCTGGCTCTTGCTTTTGGGCTACAAACTTTAGGAGCTCTGAGATTACATGGAATCTAGCTACCCTGAAGCCACCATCCTGGACAGATCTTTTGGGGAGATTATACATAGACATAGAGATGCCCAAGGCAACCCAGTGTTCCTGTCCCCTGCTGTTCGAGTCCTTCCAGTATCAACCCAGATGTGTGAGAGAATGAGCCTTCAGATGTTGTAACCTCCAGACTTTAACAAGGACCCAAAAGAGTGAAGCAGAGGGAAGTTGTCCTCACTCTGCCTTGTTCTAATTCTTAACCCACAAAATCCAAAAACATAAGGAATGGTTATTTTATGTCACTACATTTTTATGTAACTTGTTACACAGCAATAGGTAACTGAGACAGGCATCTGACCTACAGGCAGCCAAATTATAGAAAGAGGAAGTGATTTACTGTAAGAACTGTTTGATAAAGACATTTAGATTTTCTGTTTTTGAAATTTCAACCTGAGATACAGAGATTTAAAGTAAGCCATTCATTAGAACAGGAGCATAAAGACACAGAGAACATTCCATGGCAGAATCGTGAAGCAGAACTTGCTCACAAGCAAGAGTGTGCATAACATGCAGAGCTGAGGATGAGGTTGTTCATTGGTAGTGACAAGAGGCCAAGAAAAATGAAATAACTATTGGGTTGGCCAAAAAGCCCGTATGCTTTTTTCCATAAAATAGAAAACACATCTTTCATTTTCACCAATGACTTTACTGATTTGTATATTTTGAGTATGTCAGCTATCTCCCATGTGGTAGAACACTGATTGTTCTCAATTAATGTCTTGATATTTGATCGCTATCAACTTCAACCAGTCTACCTGACCGTGGAGCATCATCCAGCAAGAAACTTCCAGCACAAAACTTCGCGAACCACTCTTGTCATGTTGATCAGTTACAGTGCCTTCTCTATACACTGCACAAATCTTTTTGCATTTCAGTAGTGTTTTTTATCTTTCTTGAAATAATAAAACACAATATGCCTAAAATGTTGCATATTTTCTTCCATCTTCAATATTAAAATGAGTACATAAAATGTTCACCAATTTTGTTAAGATTTTTTAAAGGCACACTAATATGACAGCTGTCACAACACAATCTAA